>JAHXMU010036863.1:0-25454 GCA_019455685.1 Philornis downsi
AATTTTTAAATTTAGTAAAGAGTAAAAAAGAGTAAAATGAATATTTTAGAAAAATATGAAACAAACGGCAATTGTTATGGCAAACTGAACAAAAAAAAAAAAACAGATTTATAAGAGTATTATTATTATTATCATTGCAACGATTTGGATTTGCTTCAAATAGAAATTTGGTCTCATTTTTTTTTTTCTTAGCAGAGTCAACCAAATTTAAAGCTTTTATTTTTCCGCAACTTTCGTCGTGGTTGTCGCATTAGAAGTGGTCATTAAGGGAACAAATTATGGACTCTGACTTACATAAATACCTACGACTCAGTTGAAAATTTTGTTAAGGGTTCAGTTTTTGTATGGTGTAACATTCAATGAAAAAATTTATTTGAAAAATGCCAAAGCTAACAACTGACCTGAAATTTCTTAACAAACTGAATAGATCAAACCTAGTCCGGAGCAAACAGTATGAACGGAAAAAATTAATAAAACGATTGGAGTGTATAATGAAATGTCGTGTCTTTATTATATTGTCCAAGAGACTGAATGTCTTTAAGTGTGTTTAAAAGGACAAATCGATCTTTTACTTAGGGGAGAGGAAATATTTTATTTACTGACACTTCTCGTTGAAAATATTTATCGCAAGAATTTAGCCGAGCTTCTCGCAAGGGTATGTCGGATTTCAGAAGGGGCAACAATTTGACAGATTAATAATAAGTAAGCAATCTGGCCTCTTCTCGTAAGATTCCAGTATTTTCCCCTGGACGTCATATGTTCAATATAAAGATTGACAATACAGTGTTATACCATCATTAAGCAGTACACAGTATTCATTTGTATTTTTTGGATATTTCTCTGTTTGCTTTATATTGATTGTACTCGTATAAACCACCAAGTTTATACTTACATTTAAATTTAATGAATCAATTTTGAATTTTATAAATTTTTTTATAAATATTATAAAAGATAACAATTTTTTATTTGTTTATTTATTTATTAATCCAACGATAATTAAAATCTAAAAAATAGATAGAAAAAGTAGAATATATAGAATAAAATAGATAGAAAAAATAGATAACAGATGTACAGTTTTTGAGTTTTATTTCAAGATATTTCAACAACTAAATCTTGTTCCTACAAAAAAGTGAATGAATTGAATGGAGTTACAATCGATATGGAAAGAAAAAAGGTTAAAAACCATTATTTGCAAAACAGAAATAAATAGCAAAGCCAAACATTAAGAGCAAATTATTGTTCATAGAGTGATTATCTGAAAGATGACAACTTATAGACACACATTTTAAGTTTGATAAATTTTCCTTATTAAGCTAGTTGCTGATTCAAAATAAGCCACTTTTGCAGCACAATTTGCATGGTGAGATCATCTCAAACTCTAGAAATAAATATATTGAATTAGCTCTAACTCATTTGCATTTTTGTTTTCTCTACCTCTTTTTATATATAGGGTGATTTTTTAATCGTAGTTTTTTTAAAAATCGCGTAGAACACTCAAATTTGCATCATATATTAAAATATTTTCTTGGAATCGATAAATTAGTCTTTGCCATTTAATTTTTAAACATAATTTCATGTAAATGTTGTCCGTGGCTCAGTCTCAAAATTTCCATTCGGAAGGTAAAATTTTTCGTCACTTTTTCGAGCATTTCGGCCTGTATTCCACGAATAACGCGTGTTATGTTATCCTGTAAGGCTTCAATAGGGCTCGGCTTGCCCACATAGACATATTTCCACCAGAAATAATCAACAGGCGTTAAATCGCAATATCTTGGGGGCCAACTCACAGGGCCAAATCGAGAGATAAGCAGCTCACCAAATTCATCCTTCAACATATCCATTGTTTCACGAGCAGTGTGGCATGATGCATCGTCCTGATGTAACCACATGTCAACCAAGTTCAACTCAACCAATTGGGGTAAAACAAAAAACATCGCATATCATGGCTCGATATCGTTGGCCGTTGACGGTAACGCTTTTTCCACGGTCGTCTTTAAAGAAAAATAGACCAGACTGTCGTTTTTTCAGAATACATTGGTAATTCATGTATGGCATGTGGGTTTTCATCACTCCATATGCGACATTTTTGCTTTTGTACGTGTCCGTTCAGCAAGAAATGAGCCTCTTCGCTGACCACAATTTTGCGATAAAACAGTGGATTTTTATTGCGCTTTTATAAGGCCCAGTTGAATTTTATAGCCTTTCAAACCCAAATCGACGTGTAAAATTTTCCTTGTGGTTGCGGAAAACACATGCCCAATCGCTGAGAACGGCGACGAATGGACATTTCACGATCGTCATTAACACTGGTCGCTACGGTTGCAATATTTTCTTCGGTACGCACTCTGCGCATGCGAGTCGATGGTTTTATTTCCAACAAAGTAAAATTGGTTCGAAATTTGGAGATAACAGCACGAATTGTTGATTCAACAGGTCGATTATGACGACCATGAAATGGTCGTATTAAACGATGCACATTTTTCACAGAGCACGAATTTTGATAATAAATTTCAACGATTTGTAGTCGTTGCTCGTTTGTTAGTTTTTCCATGATGACATGGCAGAGTATACTGTACACTTTTCACTTTGACAGATGACGTTTGGACGCCATTACCAACCAGTGCTGGCAACCTGAAAAACTTAAATCTTAAAAAATCACCCTTATTATAGATTAAAATAATTGTTTTTTTTTTGTATATAAATTTGTAAATAAATTTCTTTAAAAACCAAACAAACTTTCCGAGCCGTCCAATAGTTTGATTTAAATATTTAGTACTTTTTTGTTTCTCATTTAAATCGTATCAACGTTAGCCAAAAGAGGGAACTTTCTATTGTTATAAAGTCTGTTTTAATTAAATTTTCTGCTCATTATATTAAGCATTATATAGATTAAAATGAAACGCCTCTGTGTTATTGTGTACCATAACAATTGCTATTATATTAATTCATTAATTCCATGACATACAGACTAATATACGGCAAACAATACACCATATTGCAAGCATTAATGACAATTATTCTCTAGTACCGTATTGTCGCACAAATGCACCCCCATCGATTTAATATTATATTACCAGAATATTCTCTGAAAATCTATTGTTACTTATAAACAGCAGCTGTTTGATATGACTATCAACACTCTGCTATCTACTATCTGATCGTTTCATCATTATTTTATCATTTCCCTGTCATCAACAATGGCGCTTTGCAAAGGAATTGAAATCAGTTATGTGTTCAAACTATTAATTTCCAGCAATTTCACACATCAATGATGGTTGTTATCGCTTTGTGTTGAAAGTCATTTGCTGATTTCTCTTGTATGCGAGTTGATACTTTTGTAATTCACTTCACTTGATATTTAATATGGCGAAAAGTGTGAATGTTCTGCTAGAACGTTAGCACTGGATTGGTAGCGTAAATTGTTGTATTTCAGAATAATGCATTTGAATTCTTTTGTTTTTGCGCATTGTTGTGCGGGAATTTATTTGAAACCAAAAGTTGTATGAATTACTGATAAATATGGGTGGGTGGAAGAGATTTGGAAGAATGAGTTTATCTATATATTTGAAAGGAGTTCGTACAGGATGCTGCAATAGTACTTACACGAACAAAGGCGTGAAGATGATCTGGTTGTTCCATATGACACCATATGTTATGTCAATTTTGGAATCTGTGAACAAACAGATGACATATGAACCAAGCAATTATGAGGAGTGACTGAAATGTATAATATAAAAAAACGAAACTTACATTTTTTCAGAAAAAATCCATTATATTTCCCAACATAATGTAATTTTGGCCCAGTACATAATCCAAAGGTCCTTGAATTATTTTCAGCTTCGACATTTGTCAAAGGCCTCAAAATCAGCTCTGTGCTGATTTTCTAAAATTAGGAAACTCCGATTTCAAGTCCTCATATTTAGTCATCTGAACTTCGACTCCAACTTCGCAAATAAGGCATTCCACTTCCCTACTCATTTGATGGAGAAGAGGTGAAGAATTCTTATTACAAAATATTTTAAAATGTCGTTTGATATTTATATTGAGACAGTCTTTTCAACTACCCATAAAGTATGATAAAAAAAACCAATTATTTTTGCATAACATTTAAAACGCCATTTAGCATAGTTAGAAAGACTCGATTTACGCCAAATGTGCAACGTTTTATTCGAGAACTTGGTGCCATTTCAAGGATGATTGCGCTATGTTTCTCTCACAGAAGCTCTCATCTCTATTGGCAAAAACTGGGACAGTTGATTTTCACAAGTTTCTCTTGAGTCGATTTTTCACCAAAAAAATCATTCGCCATTGGCAGGTGTCAGTCTGGACTAAAAGAGGCTAGTTAGTTCCCATCGATTTGTGTGGCCTGGCGTTGTCCTAGAACACAAGGGATGTATATGAGCCCACCAACCAAGTTTTCGGAGCTCCTACCGGATCAGCTGCTGAAATACAGTTGTTTACTCTTATTAGTCCTAGCTGACTTCTTCTGGGTGATTGTTTCCTTCAGATAGTTCCATAGTTCACAGTACAGGTTCAGATGAAGTGCTTGGCCGCATAGAAGCATCTTTTAACAATTTCAAATGACTCAGATAGATGATTGAATTTTTGGCAAGAATCGGCTAATTGATAATGCTAGCAAAAATGCTACTTTATTGCATACGAGTAATGTGTTTTCTGGCCCAGGCCGATTATTTTTCAGTCTCACCTCGTATTTGTGACTACTGTGGCGTAAAAATAGCCATGTGATTTCGTTCCTTTCTCCTGAACTCATTAACGTAAATGCTTCAAATGATCGCATGGAAATAAGTCTGGAGCAGCCAGAACATCTCTATCTCTATCTGTTTTTATTACATTTTTTTAATGATTTTTCATTTTTGGTTTGAACTATGCTTGATTAGGTTGAACTCAGGGGAAGCCCTGATGGAAGACTGAAACAGTTCTGACGTACAAATCGATTTTCAGAATTTTGAGTATAGGAAACAAAGATCTATCGAATCATCTGGCAGCTGGTCCTCTCCAAAGTTTCCGTCAAGCTATGAGGTAACGAATGATTCGAGATGTTAGGGTCGAAATTACTTTAACCTCTTTTCAAACTCTGAATGGGTAAGAATGCTACTTTTCCTGGTGTGAAGCTTGGGGTTGTGGTTGTGACATAATGTTCACAGTGAGGCACTTTTGGTAAACAGAACTGATGCTGAGGGATGAACCAAACATGATGTTATTTTGTGGCTTCTGTTATGGGTATGGCCTCTAAACGGCATGTCCTTATTAAACTGTTATATGTGCATTTATATATTGGTACATTTACAATAACAATTCGAATGCACCCTGATTGTACAAAGGGCGTATGATTGTTATCATTTGAATAAACGTCAGACGTATGATTAATATTTATTCAGTTAATTCCATTCTTGCTTGTTTTTTATAGATTAATTGGAAAAGCCAAACGAGAATTCCACTGATTAATTTGTGGTTTATTGCTCGTTCGTCTAATTGACATTACAACAAGTGTACTCAACATTTTCTTCGAATATTTTCCAAATCAACTCTCTGCTTGAATTTACATTTAACCCCAGCAACCATAGATATTGTCACTTCTTAATTTCCATTTCCACAACTGACACGTTCTTCACCTCTCTGCCGACAAAACTTTGATACTTCTGTACGGTATTTGCAATTTCCATACTTTTATAAGGAATATAATATTGCGGTTCAAGTATTTGGCCATTACTCAAAATATTTCCACATTCCACTTCCCCGATGACATTGGCGCCAGCAAGGATATTCGTTGACTCAATTCCAGTTAGTTGATGCTGTTATAATAATATGTACATAAGAATGATAAGTGAGAATAATGTATAAATATGAAGGTGTGCGTGTGTGTTTGTATATGTATGTATATTCTTGCAGATATGCCAGTTTGTGTATGTAAAGTATTTGTGCTGACTAAATAGATGACATTGCGAAATCATTGAATCCGGAGTATTGAGAGGCATCACTATAAAACCACACTTAATATCATACCAGGGAAGAAATTCAGTTTGCCCCATCAAACCAATGATCCACACAACTTGTCATTTCATTCCACAGCACATACCTAACTACATACATATACTCACATGCCACATGTTACACTTGTCAATGTGGTTGTTGCTGTTGTTGTGCGATGCTGTGTATTTTCTTTGGAAAAACGTAACGGAAAACAAAACAACAATAAGAGTATGGGAGCTACAGAGAGAAAAAAAAAACCGCGATATTCAGGCGTCGCAGAAGAAACTTCGTGCATATGAATGGCTTTTTGGAGTGCGTCATCAATATGCGAACTTAGTGTACGGGTGTGTGAATAACTGACATACATATCTGTGTATTTATAAGGATACAAGTAACTATGTAAATACTCTTGGTAGTAGTGCCGTGAGTGGTGCTTCTAAACAAAAATACGTTACCTGCTGCAGTTGCGTTCACAAGTCAATATACATATATCTCTGCGTATCATCTACGGTAGAGCATACGCTACATCTTCTGAGCTGAACAGGGTTTGTATTATTTCGCTTGCTTTGTTTAGGATCAATGTGTGGTCTTATTCACTCGCATGTAACACAAGCACTCGCGCCAACAAACCCATCCATCTTATTGTTATAGCCGAAAAATAATCAAAGTTCTTGTTCCAGGGATACTTCTCCACACCACATTTATCTCGATTTCCAGCATTGTACATGTTTCTTCTTTATCCTTCAGCCTCAAGCATCGGCATTGGTATATTCGTATCGATAGCAGCACTTATATACACCAAGAGTGCTCTATACACTGCGCTTAGCTAAGGGCGCTGTTTTGTCAGAGTGTTTCGCTTGTATGGACTCAGTATAGTTTTTGAGGATAATATCCTCACACACACACACACTCGGTGCACCTTAAACATCGTATAGATGGATGTGTTTTGAAGTTAACGTATTCCAAAACTGAAGAAGAGGAATCATTTACAGGAAATTGCATTTTTGAGTGGATAATTTATATGCATACTCGGTACGCTGCGATGATGTTTCACACCCTAGTACAGAACTATGGCACAAGATAGATACGATGTACAAATCTTCATGCAGTTGTATGTGTGTAAAATATTAGATAGGGCGGCAGTGAAGGGTTAACCAACCAAAGGTCCTGATTTTATTGTCCATAAGAGTGATAACCGTTGAAAAGCGAAATGGAATCGTAACGTTTACTTGCAATCAATATTTAAATTTTAATCGGGTGTTCAATATGTACATGAAAGAATCTATGAAAAGAGTTGGCAAAACAGTTTACGTTTGAGGAAGTGTTTTGCGAGTACTAGTCAATAGCTTTATAAGACTATATAAATAGAAGGGAATTATTGGTGGCGTGCTACTTGCAATGCTATAAAATATGTAATAATCATGAACAACCAAATTTGATAAAATGTGTATAAGCATAGGGGACGTATAATTAATATTAATATACAGTATAAGAGACGTATGATTAATAGAGATTGCGAAGATTTCCTGAGCAAGTGATTGCATTGACCTATTATAGTTTTCTGATAGTTAGCTGCTCGTTTATGTTGAACGTCCTTGTCCGATTATAGAGGTTGCGGCGGAAATTTAAGTTTTATGTTTTGCAGTTTTCTTTTTTACAAATTGCATAGTGAAAGTCCCAAATAGCAAAACCAAATGCGAAATAGTAAATGATATATTTATTCGATTCTACCAATTTACTGGCTTGTTAGGATTGTAAAATTGTGTGTAATCGCTTTACAAGTTTTGATAGTACCTTAAAGGGATTTGGTCGCCCACATTTGCTCCATAATTTTTATTGTTGAAGACTGTCTGGTTCGGCAGGAACCGGTTCACTTCTGACATATATTTACCTCAAGAGATTTATAAATAATATAAAAAAGCGGGGATTAGCTTTCGTTTCCAAAGTTTATTATAGATTGTACCTTGACTCAAATACAGGATTATTTGTGCAGCCAAACTTGCCTTACACGTATGGGAGGAGTATCAGAACTGACTTGAACAAATCAAATAAATTCTCTGATAGATCAGTCGACTTTAAGTTTACTATAAAGCACTCAATCTTATTACAATTGAGAACTTTACATGTAAAAGTTTCAATTGCAGTGGAGATGATAAATTTAGGATTTATATCTTAGAATTCGCAAACATGGGTTCTGGGCATAAACAAAGACTTTCCGCGCTGTAGTATTTAGTAGCAATCTGCAAAAATCTGCAATATTTTGATACGCCTGTCGTCGTTGATGTTCATATACTGATTATTAGACTCATGATTTACCCAACACCGATGCTAAGAGGTAGCGATTTTGAAAAGCGATAAGAAAAGGATTTTGTTCCCCTTCGTACTCACGTCAGCTGGCGTTTTCAGCGTGTATTTTGCAACGTATGGCAATATTGGTTAAATTAGTGTATAGTAATGACGGATTTTTGGTCGCCCAAAAAGATAATCGTTTGCAAGCAATATTTTTCTTCTAACTTTCACATAGATTCTATATATTTGATTCATGGCGAGGACGTGCTATTCTCATATTAACCCCTTGACCATTTCAGCTTTGTGGCTGCAAACATGTGTTTGGCTTCAAAATGATTACGAATCGAAACCAATCACTTAGTTCTACCTTCGTTTGTCCTCAATAGGCCTTTGCCGTCTAGTTTCCAATATTTGAGTAGACCGCAGTAACATGTCATAGTTTTAAATCAATAAAGTGTATAATATCGAAGTGCGTGAGTTGATAACAGCCTCAACTCATTCAACTCTACTTAACATATTATAATCTTCAAACGTATGTTGACTGTTGCACCGTCTGTGACCTCGTTTAGGGCGAAATCGCTGGCTAAGGTTTTTGCTTATTTTTTGCCGAAGATTTCGTGCTCACCAGTGTTTTGTCTTATCATCAACTTTATAGTTGACAAGAGGATGAAACGAAAAAATGGGACATACATACATTTAGCACTAATATTCTTTCTCTACATTTTGTATCATTATTGAAGACATTAAATATTGAAATATCTACAAATGAATTAATAAAAACCTTTTGTGGCTTTACAAGTGTTGATTATGAGTCCACCATCGGGTGAACTTTCTATTAGGGAATTACCTATCGAACTCTTTTAAATAGGATAGAAAATATGACTGGCAAAGTTGTAGCTAAATCTGATAATATTAAGAATTACCTTATTGAGCTCAAGAAAAATTGCAATCTGTAACCAAACATTTGTTCGTTAAATGCAGATTTCATTCAATTGAAAGTTTATTGAAACTTGAATAAGCGCAACTTATTTAATGAGTTAGTCTTGTAATACGATTTTAACGATCTCCCTGTGACCTGAACCTGAATTCTATCAGTTTTAGGAAACAAGTAAATGAGATAAAACTTAGTCGAAAATATTTCTCATGATACGAGATAAGAATCAGCTTTCTAGACGGAGATTTTTGATTTTAAAGAGGAAAGACTAACTTTCAATGTATTTCTTTTTTGACGAAAAATTCATATTTTTCTTATCTTTAGTGCCAATGAGACATTATTTGACATCAGCCAGGTTCAGCCAAATTTTGCCAATCGTATATTTCAGTCTATCGACAATGAAATGGAACTGCAACTTTTCATACAGCGTGTAGACTAACATAGTGCTAAAACTATGTGGCCTTCTCGATACTATCACACTCACTGTAAACCTTAACCCTGAGACGTCAACTCAATATTGGACATCACAGACTTTAATATAAATGAGCAATATACGTTACATCTACGAGTATGATGCCAGAGTTCGAGTTTGTTTGTCTTCCACTACAACAACATTTTGCAAACTAATATAGAATTATTGCTTCCAGCCAAAGCAGCAGCAGCACAAATACACACACTAATACACATTTTGATCATCGATGTGCATGTACAGTGGAGACACAGCAACAAACACCCCATATTCTCCAAAAACTGTTTCCTAAATGAGAGCTTACTTAAGCTGCAACCCCATAGCGATGCATCAGTACTCAACGTTTATTAAAATCGAATTCAAGGTACAGAACATAGCAAAATTTAGCTTCGGTTTCCCCCAGTCCAAGGCGAAAGTTAAGCCAGAGATAGAATAACCCCTACAAATCACTGAAGTGGTGATGAGTTGAAACACTTGCACAACACACTTAAAAGTAAGCAAGAAAAAAAAAAAAAAACAGATTCGTTTCTTTCGTTTTGTTACAACTACAGACTTTTGTTATTTCATTGGTTTCGACTTATTTCATCAAAACAACGCTAACATTTTTTCTGTCATACATTTCTTTTAATTCTTTTATCTTACATAAAACATTTCGTACCTTTCAATATTCAGATAATACTCAGTTTCGTTCCAAGGTGTTTTGTATTCATTTTTATTCTACTGTTTTTAATCTTCTTACAATTTTCGTTTCTCTTTGGTATCATAAAATAAGATTTATGCTTGAAGTTTTCTCTCTTCTTTCTGTTCTCTGCTCAATTCCTCTTTATTTAATACTCATAATACTCTTCACATACTTACCAACGTCACTGAAAAATATGCGATTTATTAGCATTATCCTTTCATATGCGTCCTTTTTTCTGAATTGTTTCGAATTCGAAACTATGTTATCAAAATGTAAAGTAGCCAAGAAGGAGCAGGGGGACAAAAAGTATATGGTTGTATTAAGTAATATCTTTTCAAGCAGATATTATCCTTTGTGCCCCACGTTTCCCGCTGCATTATAATTCAGTTTCGTGTGAGAATTTTGTGAAATTATGGTTTTTTTTGTAACGTAAAGTTGTTGTAAGAATTTCTGAGAAAGAAAATATGACAATAGACTAAAATAAAATGCATTAATAATAACAATGGGTATTGAAGCAGAGCTTAAAAATCTCATACTTATATTGCGATATGGCGCTTATGAATATTTTCGAAACAAAACACCGTAAGTGTTTGTTAGGCCTAATATGTAATTCTAACGAATTACTCTCATCCCTTGTAGGATATTTATGATACTGTCAAAATATTCGGCAGCTGTTACTTTCGGTCATTTTTTGTTTTGTGAATATGCAAACCATCACGAAGATTTCGTTTAAGAATGCTATTACAGAGATGCCGATGCCACAGAGGTCTCATGTTTTTCCTTTCTTTTCGATAAAAGTTGGTGGTGTAATCACTAAGCGCATAGAAACGTTTACAGTTCTGAGAAATAAGAAAATCCAACATACGCAGATTTCTTTCTCATAAGATTTTACAAAAATATCTGACGCGTTGGGAACTGCATACATCCTATTAAGGCAACAATGTGACAAAATATTATGCTTTGCTAGATTTAATAAGTAAGAAGTTTCACACAGTTTTTACGGCAGTTACAGTATCATCCAGAAAGCCGGCCATTCAATCAGACTGTTTGATATACATACCTCAATCGGTTTAATAAATTATAAAATATATTTAATAACAGTGTTCGTGGTATATGGAATTAAATGCCCCCTTTTGAATGTTACTTTTCTTGTACTGGGTGTCCCTACAAGAACGCAAGATTTAAATGACTGATGCAGCAATTGAATTGTTTCTCTGGCTGAATGACATGTGGCGCCGTCTTGTTGAAACCACATGCGCTCCACATTCATTTCTTCAATTCTAGGCCCGAAAAAAACTGGTTATAATTTCACCAAACCGAACACCATTGACTGTTTACGCTTGACATGCCTCATTTTCATAAAAAAAAGGTCAAATGAATCCTCCAACCCAAAATCCACGTTGAGGATGCATTTGCTTCTCGTGAATCACTCGAGGATTTTCCTCACCCCAAATGTGACAATTCTGCCTATTGACGAAGCCTTTAAGATGGAAATGGGCCTCGTCACTGAAGATGATTTTATCGGCAAAATCAGCATTTTCATGTTGTCTCTCCAATACCCAATTAACGAACTCCTTTCGCTGTCCATGGTCAGCTGGTTTCAGTTCAGTGAGTCAATTGAACTTTGTATGTATGAGATGCAAATCTTTCGTCAAAATTCGCTGCATAGTGGATTTGGAAACACCAGTTTGCTGAGCTCGGTGTCGAATTGAGGTGGATGGAGTTTGAGCGACATCATCACATACAGCTGCTACATTTTCGGTCGATCGACCTGGTCGAAGGTACGTTGTTGTCTTTACATCACTAACAGACCCAGTTTTTGGCAAATTTATCCATTAGTCTCTTTACAGTTGACTCTTTTGGAGCAATATTGTGACCCCAAATTGATCGCAATTTGCGAACTGTAGCCGGAAAACTTTCACCATTTTGGTAGAACAATTTCACAATGAAAATGTTCATTCGTGTAGCGCTCCATTTTTACTAACCTCGTACCTTCTACTAGCAAACAGTAACAGTTGTTCAAATGTCAAACAATGACACTTCGAATGGTGCCAAATTTAAATCTTGCGTTCTTGTTGGGACATCCTTTAATATAAAATGGCATTCATTTTCATCCTTAAAGTTGGAAATGTAATGTAAGAAATTGATTTCCTTATAATGCCTCGTTATATAAAATGTATACATATATAGGATGATTTTTTAATCGTAGTTTTTTTTTAAATCGAATAAAACACTCAAATTTGCATCATTCGGCAGTGCCGAATAGGATGACTAAAATTGCTTGGAAGGGACTGGAATTTAAGAAATGTGGAATTCTAATTTAGGCTTTCTAGCTGTTCACTTGTGAGTAATTAGGACTACTATTTGTAGAACTTCTCATGACTTCCGACATTTAGGCATATATTCCCTGGCCAGGCCATCCAATACCTCTCTGGTGGTAACTAAGACGAGATTAATTTGAGTGGTTTAAAATCTAATCCAAACACCGATGTGTCTAGGGCAACTAATCAATATGTGCTACTGAAACTCAATTGTTATACTAGTTAAGATCGGATGCAGTGGCCTAATAAGCTATTAAAAAAAGCATGAGAAAAAAGGAAGAACCGAAACCATCTAAATGCTAGCAACCACCGAAAATATTATAAGGACCATGATTTAAGCATACATAGTGCGATTTTTTAATCGTAAATTTTTTAAATATCGAATAAAACAGTCAAATTTTCATCGTATATTAACATTTTTTATTGGAATCGGAAAATTGGTCTTTGCCATTTAATTTTTATAGATAATTTCATGTAAATGTTGTCCGCGGCTCCGTTTCCAAATGTCACTTTTTCAAGCATTTCGGCCTGTATTCCACGAATAACGCGTGTTATCTTACCCTGTAAGGCTTCAATAGTGGTCGGCTTGTCAATATAGACTAACAACTTGGCATAAGCCCCACAAGAAATAATCAAGAATCGCTAAATCGCAAGATCTTGGGGCCAACTCACAGGGCCAAATTCATCCCTCAACATATGCATTGTTTCACGAGCAGTGTGGCATGTTGCATCGTCCTGATGAAACCACATGTCAACCAAGTTCAACTCAGCCAATTGGGGCAAAAAAAATCATTTATCATGGTTCGATATAGTTCGCCGTTGATCGTAACGTTTCTTTCACGGTCGTATTTGAAGAAAAATGGACCGATGATGCCACCAGCCCATAAACCGCACCAGACTGTTGCTTTTTCGTAATGCATCGGTAATTCATTAATGGCATGTGGCTGTTCATCATCCCAGATGCGGTAGTTGTGCTTGTTTAGGTATCCTTTCACCAAGAAATGGGCCTCTTCGCTGAACACAATTTTTTGATAAAATAGTGGATTTTCATTGAACTTTTGTGAGGTCCATTCATCAAAAATTAGATGTTGTGGTAGGTTATTCGTCATTCCATGATGAAATGGCAGAGTATACTGTACACTTTTCACTTTGATAGATGACGTTTGGATGCCATTACCAACCAGTGCTGCCAACCTGAAAAAATTAAATCTTAAAAAATCACCCTATGTTTTGAAAAAATTATAACAAATTATGGATTTTACTTAAACATTGTATTTTATGTTTAAAAAAATCATGAATTATCTTCATAATTACGTTAAACAAAACGTAGTTTTTAATGATGACGCCAGTTTGAGATTCTGTGTTCGTCTACTTTAATTGCTAGACGTATTCAACATTCGTCTACTCGAACTGCTTTTGGTTAGCACATCGGTTTGACGGCCGTTTAAGAAAATGTCATCTATGCTCGAGGTCGCTGTCATGTCATCATAAAAAAGATAATCTTGCATACTAACCGCAATTACTAGTTGAATGATTACGGCTATTAATTAATATTCTGGAATATAATGAAGAAATCTACTAGTAACTTTCAGAAGAGACAGTCGCTGTTGTGTAAATTGATATTAATTTGGTGTCTTTCAATGTCGTGACATATGATTAAGATCTTCCTACATTCGTTTCATAATATCTATCATACGTCTATGTTATGCTTGGAACTGTCCATTTGGATATAAGATATACCTTTGCCTTATGGGAATCGTTTTGAATAGGTAGTACTCGTATTTCCTATTCCACCTTTGACTAAGTAATCACGTAAGGCAGTACAGTATAAAATATATAAAATATATTCAAAATAAAAAAAACCTAGGCTTGTTTCCTACGACTATGCCGGTTTACTTTACTACATTTTATTTCTACATTGAACACTAATCAGTGGGTAATATTGCCTATTTTAACTTTGGTGACTTCTTTCATATAGAAGAAGAAACTTGGCTTAATTATACTGAAAGTGCAAATAAATAATGTTGAAACTATAACGAAAACTGGGAAGATTGCAAGAATTATAATTATTTGTAATGATGAAGTTCCAGTCGCGCCCAAAACCAATTCTAAGCGGTTATAGATAATATTATAAAATCATCACGAAATGTTATGTTTTGCATCATAGCCTAGCTTGTTAACTTTTGGAAAATATTTGGGAATTTTGGAAGATTCACAATGTTTTATTTTGGAAATTTTTATATAAATGTAATACCAAGTTTGTGTTTAAATTCATTCGATTTAAGTATTTCCCATTAATCGGCTGATTTCAGATCATTAATTTAAATAAATTAATAATTTTTGTTCAGTGTATGGTGTACTTGAATGTCTATTTCGTACTGCAAGCGATTGTAAGCTTGAAACCGCAAAATTTTTATATATAATATCAAGTTTGTGTTTAAAATTCTTTCTATTTAAAAGTTTCTCATTAATCGGCTGACATCACATCCATTCATTTAAATAAATTACAAATTTTTAAATTTAAAATTAAAAAAAATAAATAAATTTAAAATTCCCCACTAAATAAAAGGGGTTGAATAGAACTGCAAAACAAGTCGTTCTGTTTGTTACTGTTTTTAATTAGTTACTGATGTTTATTTGTTATTGATTCGGTTTTCTTAAAAAAAGTACGCAATTCCCGCACTCAATAAGGTTTACAGAGAAAAAGATGTTGTCTGGCAGCTTTATAAAGACATGAGGAAACACACTGAAAATATTTTAATTAAGAACATCGATTACATTTTCTGCTGTAAACAGTTCCACAATAAATATTTCCGTAATTAGTGCTTTCCAAGAAAGGGCATACAGAATAAAATGCAAAAAAATGCATCAAATCCGAAGAAGCTTAAAGATGGCACGCTAGAAACTATTTCCCAATCCTGTTTATCTCCTTGCACTTACTTTGTCTATTATGCCTTTTTTTGTTTGTTCTCTTTTTCTCTCTTTGGTGTCCTTTGAAAATTTACTTTGGAATACGGGGAATTGATGTATCTATAAAACGATTATAAACTATGTATAAAACGATTTAATAAGATAGACATACAATATTTTGTACCACAATGGATATCTGGGTCATCGAGCATAACAGGCGTATGATTACTTATTAGTGAATAATCATCATACGTCGTTCAATACGATACTTTAGATTAATGTAAATTATACGCAATAGTATAATATATAAACTGGCTTCAAAACCCCAACTGGTTTTGGCGATTTTAAAGTTTGGTTTTGCAATCAAATTCAAATGGGCCGTTTGTTGTTTGCTATATTGCATATTCGGCAACTACATCACATTTCAGATTGAAGTCCCTAATAATCCATCTTAGTTTCTTAGAGAATACTAAGGCACTGACTGACTTAGGTTGCTTTTGTTTAATTTGCAAAATACTGCATATTTCAGTGTTAAGTGTCCTCTGTAATAGGGTTGAATCATCATAACAGTTAAGAAACAAAACAAACAAAAAAATAAAATAAAATAAAAAAAAAACAAATTATGTTGTGTCTCATAAATGGGATATAGAGAGAACCTGGAAGTTTGGGAAACATTTACAAAACTTCTCGTTGACTCGACTACTGGAATTCTTCAGAATCTTCGCTCAAATAATGATAATAATATATTATAACATTCTAATAATATATTATAATATTTAGAAAAATAGCTCCTCGCTTTAGCTTGAAAAGTATGACGTCCATATTTTGATCGAAGATGCATTGCATTCACCTACAAAAGTTTGTAAGTATAGAGATTTTAGAAAGTCCTTCCTTACTTCAACTATGGAATGCAGACTTGATTTGTTTTTGTTTTTTGTTTTTATTTCTCTAACATATCCCTATCAATTCGCAGCAATTAAGATGCAATAATTGTTATTCTTTATTCGCGTATACTACTGTTGAATGACACTTGATTATTAATATCAAAGACTTGAGGACTTGAATACATTTTAATTCCCTATTCGGATTCTGTCAAACCTTGGGCAAGATATCACAATTATAATGTTCTATATATAGAAATATATGTATTAATTGCGTGAAATCCGTTCATCTGTTATTGAGCAATGAAAGTTAATATAAATTACTATATTGATCCAAATTACTATTCATTATTTATAGAATTTATGGTATGATCACTTTGGTAAATTGACATACAATGGATTTGTTTAGTAATTATACGTTTGTAATATTTCCAATTACTATCAATAATTCGTTGTTAACTTTCTAGGGATAATTATAGTAATTATTGTTTTTAGCTTTAGTAAATACTTAAGTATATTTTGTCTCTCAACTTATGGCAACCGATTCAATATTTCAATGGAACCCGCTAAGTGCGTTTCATTAAAGGAAAGAAAAACATAATTGAATTAATAAAATGCTATTGTTTGGTTTAGTACTTCCGTGTTTCCTCCTTCTAAGAGATAATAACATATATTTATCTTGGGTGAGTGCCTTAAACTAATATTAACCACACGCTAGTTATTATACTGTTGTCTAAGCTTATCGAAATTATAAGCTCTGACGCCTTGAATTTTCACATGTGTATATAAAGTTTGAATTTTCATGTGTGCCTTTTGAAGTATTGAATTAAATATTCATTGTCATAAACCTATTAAACAATTTTTAATTTTTAATAATAGATTTTATTTGAAAACATGTTTGATTTTTATTTCCATTATCGACAACTTTTGCTAGAGATCGTCTTAAAACTTAACTAGATGATTTAAGCAAAACTTTTCTTTTTAAACTTACCTGGTATCTGCCACTTCTGAATAGTCTCTTATACAGCAACTATTGGAACTATGTGGATTTGCTAATTTGAAATTGAATTGGTGCCTCTCTAAGTGGTTATTCATCATAAGTAATAAATGTATATAAAAAAATATAACTACTTTTTGCCAAAAACTGCAATAAATTGATCATTTAAAAAGTCCTGTAAATTCACTAAATTAGCACAACTGTTCTCTATACTAACGCATAGCTTAAGGGCAAGTTATCATTTATTCGTATACTGTGCTCGATTTGATCTGTTCATATAAAATGTATTTCGCAATTTTCATAATAGGAACAAATATCAAGCAAAGAATTTGTCTCAACTTTTGTATTATAAATGGATTTTCAAGTGCCAAATTTCTGAAAATGTTATAAGACACTTATATTGAATCGATTTTATCCAAAGTTTGAGATAAGATGAAGATTTTTCTCATTCTGCACTGCCATCAGCCTGTTTCAACTGAAGGCAATATCTATAAAGTGAAGTATTGGAGAGATAGTCACTGAGTTTTCTGTGTTTCACGGATAAATTCGTACAATATTATACGATTATTTTTGTAAGAAACGCTTTGTCGTTCGATTAGTTCTAAAAGACCAGAATTTTCTTCAGAATTTTCTTTGTTTTGCTGAATATGTTTACTAAAAAGATTTAATTCTGATCCCACATTCATAAAACGTATTAGAATTGTTAATGGAACATGAGTTTACAAATTGGACATGCAAATCAATTAACAGTCTTTGGAATGGCACCTTTCTACTGAGCTGAAATTAGAAAGAATTCGTCAAAGTCAATCAAAAGTTAAAATAATATTAACGGCTTGATTTATATACTGGAATTAACTAAGGCAGTAAATTAATAATATTATATGGGCATTTGAGATACAAAATTTGTCGGAAGATTTGTGGCAAAACTAATTTAATGGAAAGAAAACTCGTCGGTTATGCATCATGATATTGCATTATCTCGAAAATCTGTCATTATGAACGAATTGTTGACGAACAACCACCTAACATGTATTCAGACCTTGTCTCTCTCTTACTCCTACTCAAGTTACCACTTTGAAACACTCGTTTTTAATCGATAAAAGAATTCGCGGTGAGAACTGAATTATGAAAATGTATTATTTCGGAATGGGCGCACTTTGAAGATAATACAAAAAATGGAATGACGAAATATATTTTGTAATATGAATGGCAAGTTCTTCTACTAATCTCTCTGTACTGATAATATAGAGATTATAATGAATAGGAGAGATATTAGCAGAATATTCGTTCTCGAGTATTTGTTAGTAGTGTGGTGATGTAATAACGATAACAATTTCTAAACATAAAGCAGTTATATACATATATATCACTGTGCCATAAACATGACAATCATGACACCCTGTTGAGATTGTTGAATTATATGACGGCTTGTAGAAATCCACATGTATATCAAAATTCCAAATTTTACGATGCACGTCTCAGACATATGCTAGTAATTACACTTATAACATTTGAGGAATTTTAATTACCAATCGTTCCTACTACTCCAAAACCTAGGTGACGTATAATTGTTATTAATTACATACACCTTATGCGTATGATTAATACTAATTAACATTACGAAATTTTTATAGGCTATTAAAATGACTGAATCTTGACATTCTTTGCAAATAATATAAATAACAATATACACTTGCCAACCAGATGATATAGACCCTATCCACCATGCCTAAATGGTGCCATAAAATTTGCCGCCCATTCATAGCTCCTTAAAAATGCAAATTGTATGGTTTTTTCTAATAGTTTGGTGATAGTTATTAAACAACTCCCACATAAACTTTACTAAGCAAAAGTGAAATGTAATTCGTATGCCTCTTACTCTCTCCCTCTCTTTTTATACTCTCTCCGTCTGTGAGTGCCAATACGACTCTGCCACAAACACATACAAGCCAAGCCAAGTGTCAATTTGGAGGGGAAATTAAAAACGTAGCATAAAGACTATGAACTAAAACATTGGGCCATCATCACATCACAATTACCATGAATAAAATAAACACCAAAGAGCGTTTAATTGTGGTTTCTCGCTCGAAGAACGAACGAACGAACGAACACAAACACACTGTGTGCTGTGCGTACATGTGGGTGGTTGTTGGGGTTCATATCTTTCAATTTGTATGTCGTAGCTGTGCTCTTGACTTGTGTAGTTTTGGCCTATGCTGCTACTTGTGAATTACAAAATTGAAATTAACTAAAGTTAAATAATTGTGGTTGACCACACGCACACAGACAATCTCATACACTTTGTGTCGTGTCGTCCTAACAGAAGGTCCTGCCCACGTCTAATTTCCTTTGCTGCCAGCAGACGCATATGCCCACACCGGTGCTCACATACGATCACGTATCTTTTCAAATGTTATTGTGTGGTGTTAGTTATGTGAATGACACAAACTAGAATGGCCTATTTATGTGAGTTTGTGTGCGTATATATGTGTTCAGGTAAATTAGTAATATGTGCCACAACATTTCATTTCGGAGACCATGAAATTTTTCTAATGAGTCCAATTATCATAATCAATTTACTTAAAAGCTTTTGAACTCTGCCCACGGTTTAGGTTTGTGGTGAGCCGAAATTATATGTTGTACACTTACTTCATGACACACTCATGTGTGTGTCACTCGCTTGCATTGTCAATGGTGAACATTCGCCCGCAAGCTATATCCTCTCATAAGACCCACGACATAATCCGCAATTTCTAATCAAAAATATTGATTATGTTGGGTCAGCAACCACAATTATTGTCCTACTTGCTGATGGTTTGGAAATCGGCGTGGGAAGAGCGGATGTTTATAAGGAAGTCGATGTATGCAAAATGCAAATTAGATTTAGGAATTTGGAAACTAAATTTGTATATAGAAAACCGTAGTACTGGAGATCGTGAATAAAGCTAAAACATTTCCTCTATGGAATGTCCACAATTTTGATTAATAAGTATGTGAAGCGAAGTTAGGCAGGAGACATAAAAAGCTTACATCGTTACAAAATTTCCAGCGATTTTGTATGGACAGCAAGATAGCCTATAAAAGCTTTTTATTTAGTATATAAAAATATTAACGATTTAATGCAAACCCAAGATAAACTAAAAACAGATGTGAAATTGAATTTCGCAAAGAATTTCATATTCATATAAAACCTACAATGAACGGTGCGGATATATTTGTGATTGCTGATTTAACTGCTGTTTTGTTTTTGGTGCAAACTTTTTGACAGCTTATTTGTGACTCGTGATAAGTTTCAAAGTCGAACAACATTTATATTTTATTTAATATTTTCCCTAAATTTCGAGCCTTATGAAAAAAAAAAATTAAAGAACTGAAGCCGGGCGATCGGGCACAGCATCGAATTCTTGGAGAATGGTTCTTAAAAAAACTTTAGGAAGATCCATTTTTTCCGGAATTTTATGTTCTTGCTACATGAGTATGTTAATAGGCAAAATTGTATAATTTGGTATAATACCAGCGCATTTGACTATAGTATAGTCATGAGTATAGTGTAGACATGGTCAATATTTACTTGAAATAATTTAAAATTCCAATCATTATTAATTTGTAATAACGAATCGAAATGCGCACAAATTACATGTAAGATAAGGTAATATAATTAAATCGAAAATACTTGAAATTAAGTTTTGTTAGAAGAATAGTGAACCCCATAACCAGACGCTGGGTTAACTCGTCGGACCTCGTAGCAACATCATCTTCAGATCTCTTTGTGACTGAATCTACACTACTTGTATGTAACTAGGTCTATGGAATTTATATATATAGGTACTTATGAGGATGATATGTTTATGTAAAGTGGATGACAACCGAAAATGTTCAATTTCTGTTTTATTTTGAAAAACAAAAAAGGTAATCATGATTCGTTCCGATTCCATGGATTGCCTCAGTAATTTTCCCATCAGAAACTCTGTTATTATTCTTCTATTAGTTGGTTAGAATCCAGTCAGACATTCCGACTTTAATTGACTTGAATTCACTGAATGTTCTGCTCTTGGAAGTAAATTTTCTCAAAGTTGCATAACATAGTTTTTCATAAAGAAATGAGTGTGTAAGCTGGATCCAAAATTGCTGTTAAAAGAGGGGAAAAAGGAAAAACTGTCAGTTATGTGTGATTTTTTTTTACTCTCAAGCACACTATCTATACGTAGTTCAAGGTAATAAAGTTTAGAATCATTTTCCCGTATAACTGGTTGGTTACTTCTGGTTGTCACGGGAGCTGCCTTTTATACAGAATTTTCCATTTTTCGTTTCCTTCTCGATGCTTGAGAAGGCTGCAGTAACATCTCGCAGTTTTCGACGAATAATGCCCATATAATCTGCATATGGCTTTTATTAAAGATGATACTAGACGTGTTAACTGCAGCTTTCCTCATAATCATCTCTAACAGTATGTCGAAGAGGTCGCACAATAGACTGTTTCCCGGCCTAAATTCTCGTTTGGGGTAAAAAGGCTCACTAAGATCTTTGCCTATCTTTACTGAAGACTGTCAGTCAGCGTCATCCTACAAAGACGTCATTCTACTCGGACATGGCCTCATACAATTTTTACCGTATTGGGCTATCGAAGACAGCTTTATAATCGACGAAAAGATGGCACGTGTCGATCTGTTTTTCTTGGGTCTTCTCCAGAATTTGTTGTAGCCTGAATATCTGGTCAGTTGTTGATTTACTAGGTCTGAAGCCACACTGACAAGGTCTAAGCAAGTCAGTCAGGGATCCCTGTTGCATTCCCTGTACTTCTTATCTTTTGGTAGAATTTTTGGGCTTCATCTTTATTCTTGTAGATTTCTATTTCCTCACTCTCACGCTCTTTCCGTAACCGCTTCTTCCCCCTAAAGAGTTGGTTGGTTCCCTTCTCCTTATGTTCCGAATTAGTATTTCTGCAATAAGCGATGTATTGATGGGAATACAAAATCCGTAATATATTTGGTTCCCGCCTGCAAATGTGCTCCTAAATCGAAAATGTATGTCTATGTTCATTTGAAACTTGGTCACTTAATAACAAAATGGGTCTCAACTTTAGTGTTCCCGATTACTGATAATCCCATGCATTATCCTCAGTTACTACAATATCTGCACTTCGAATTCTGGTGGCTCCTAGAAGACGAATCTTTCTAGACATTTTTTTTTGTTTTTGTCATATTGTCTGCAAATCTATCGACTGTGAAATCCAAGCTTAACACAAATATTTGTCAAATTTGTCCATTTGTGTACAAAAGTCTGGGGAAATCATATAAGTTGTCATTTTTGGGGGGGAATAAATTTAGAACTGTATGTGAAAACCCGTCTTTCCGCTTGTCTACTTTCAGCCTAACGAAAGTAAAGGCTGATTTATTCTGGGAATATCAAAAAACGCATAAGTATAATGGAAATTTTATTTTTACTATACTAGCTTATGTTTTTTTTACGTTTCATAACCACAAGTAGAGGAAATAATCTGACGCAATTTCAAATACATTATCTGTTGACATAATCTAGCATCTTTTAAGCTGCAAATGGAAATATGCCTTTCTAAACATCTTCCCCATAAGCCAACAACTCTGGTCTTATACACTTTATTCGCACACACCCCAATATGTTTTTGCTATCTACAATTTTGCATTTTATGCGATAGGGGAGGATAATCAAAGATGTGCCATCATTTCATTCATTCTGTTGACACTTTCAGCAAGGTATTATCATCACCATTAGTATCATCTTAAACTTTGACACTGATTGTCGTCGCCGTCAGCATTGCCATCGTTAATAGAATAGCGATTGAGTTAAATAAAGCCTTTTAGCATTTCTATTACTCCCCAGCCGGTAGTGCTAAGTATCACATAGTGGGTGCTGAAAGCAAAATAAAACCTTTTGTTAATTTTCTCTACTTTTATTCAAATATTTTCGTTAGTCTTTATCCTCGACCAATGTGCGAAGGCACCCCACCATTACGACGTTATACTATTAACCTTAATTGGCATAAGAGTAATTTGCAGGTTCCTCATTCTTTTATGTCGCACTTTTCTATCCATTCCAGCAGAAACGGCGACATCAACTACAAAATGTCCTTGATTTTGGGTTACACCTACGTGTAACCTATTACCAGTTAAACACCCGCCAACATCAGCTTTGCTGTCACAGACTAATTCCACATTTAGATGTTGATCCTGCTAAGTGAAGTTGCTGTTGCTGTTGCTTTTCCTTGTAGTAATGTCACATTTTCAGCATTAGCTGAAAGAGAAAGCCCGCATAAAATTACAAATGTCAGGTGGCAGTGACGCGGCCTCCTGTAGTCTGTGTACTTACTTATGTATGTACGTGTACTGCGTATTTATATACAAACATATTTTTTGTATATTTCGTAGCCTTTGTGTCACTGCACCCTTAGACAAATAGGCGTCTGAACTAAGCGCAATACACAGTATGATAGTGGCAAAGGGTCTTTTGCCATTCTCTGTCATGGAGCTGGCTGGAGGGTAGCGCCAGGAAGAAGGGGTGCACTGCGTGGCCAAAGTGAGCGCCATTGACAACTGCGTTGTCGGTTGATTAAAACATTAACACATTTTGATATTTTGCTTTACAAATTCGGTAGCAGACGGCTAAACTATAGACGACAAGTCGTCCTCTACCATATTCAATGGTTGTGTCACTGCCGACGACGCTTAATGAAGTGGAAGCGGCAAAATATAAATAGGAAATTCCAAGCGACAACGAACATGAACTAGCCCCACCAACACACTCACATGGAAAAGCTCATTACAAATGGATATATAGGCAGATTTGTTTTTGGCAGTTGAAGATTAACTTCCGTAAGCAAACACATATTTTGGGGGGACGGGAGCAAAAATGTCCTTTGGTGTGAATAAAATGTCTTTATTATGAAAATAGATTGCTGAAGCGAATAACTAAAGCTGTGAGAGAAAAAACTGAGCAGACAAAAGAGGACAATGCAGCGTATTATTTATATTAATTAAAAAAAGAAAACACTTGCATAAAATTAATTAATTAATTACAGGGACTACAAAAGCAGAGAGGACGAGGCAAATATGTAAATTTATAATACAATATCAGTTGCAAAATGATATGATGTTGTCAATGTATGTGAGTAAGGGTAGTGATATATTATAACAGAAAAAAGCTTTCATGATTAATTTTTTTTTTTTGTAATTAGACATGTATTTGCATTATAGCTATTTCTCAAATTAGCTGGTTTTTTCTCTACATGATCATCTCCTTAAGAATTTGTAAAATGATGTCATTTGCGCGATAAGAAGTTTCTCTAAAACGTTATTTAGACGTATTTAAATTTTAGAGGTTTTTGACATTCTAACGATTTTTAGACTTTTTTAATGTTATATTAAGGGCGTCAGCTGGCTAGAGCCGAAAAATTTTGGTATTTTCATGATTGGACTCTATATTTCCTAAATACAGACATTTATATATTTTAGCGAGTTTTGTTTCAAAAGGCGATTTTTTGGAAAATTGTTGACACTGTGTGGAAGCTCACACTTTGCCCTACTTGGGACAACATAAAATAAGGATTTTTTTTTTTTACGATGGGACACTTCGGTTTTGAAATACATGTAAAATGGAAATGCCAGCTTGCAAATCTGTCAGATTTGGTCTGAAGATTTCATTTGGAATTTGGTGGCTGGCGGAAAAGGGAACAAGAATATCGCTGATTTTAACTAGGAGACCTCTTTGTCCCTCTGGGTTGCCATATGGGCGTAACAAAATAGGGGTTTTATAGTTACATGGTTGTTTGAAGGGCCATTTACACAAGCATATACGAATATATAGTTAATTTTTATAATTTACATTATTTACAAATCGTTTGATGCAAACAATTGAAATTATCAATTTATTCAATGTAATTCAGCTTAATTCAGTGTAATTTGATATAATGTAATTTTAATTCGAAACAATACAATTTATTTAAAT
>JAHXMU010036864.1:21371-39553 GCA_019455685.1 Philornis downsi
TGATACGATGGTTAGTATACGCGACTATCGTTCACAGATCCCGTCTTCAAAACTTTATGAGCAAATGCACGAGATTTTACAAAGCCACTACAGAAAGTTCAGCTGGTCAACTAATTTATTCATACACCTACGACTAAAAGAACTTTCCAAGTAGCTGTATGTATGAGGTATTAAAAAAATTATTTTTTTACTTGAAAGATCCATGTATGCCATCATGAATGGAATATAATATCGTTTACATGCCTGCAGCGGCTTCTCACAATGGCACAAATCCAAGAGGTTCACTTTTCAATGACCCTGCCGTATAGATTCGGCTAAATTTGCGCGATAGCCTAGATTATGTTGACTTGAAGGACATGGATAGATTGCATTTTAATGGCACAGAACTGCGACTTCAGAAAATGTCACATGAAAAGTCTAGCGTAGTCAAATCTCGCAATCTCGCCATTTCGCGTAACCTTCGTTCTTGGAATTGTTGGAAATACATCAGAAAAAGCGTCGCAGTTTTTGAGAAATTAAAGTGAATAAAAAGAAGTGGGAAATTTTGTTTTTTCTTTTTAATTCCGTGATTTGAAACCGTTACGAAAGCATCTCTAAAATAACTACAAATGATTGTATTTCTTTTATTTCGAAATTTGTATGTCTTATGGGAGTTATGATATTTGCCATTCTTTAAGAGGCATTTATTATACCGCTCCCAGTCTATGAATTATATAAGATGTGATTGAATCTTTCTTCAGACGTAATAGATTGTTGACACTTGTACATGCTGCACGAGTAATACGTAATAATTTATTTTATTTTATATACGGGATTGAATAAAATTTTGAAAAACAAAAAAAAAAAAAACACAAAGTAAAGGTAAAAACGGAACTAAATAGATTTAAGAGGGACAAAAAAATAAACACAATGAATTGCAAGAGACACAAACATTTCGAAATCTTTGCAAGTGTAGTTTATGATACTAGGATTTATTTATAGATTAAATATAATTGTTGTTATCTTTTTCTGCCTTCTTTAAAAAAAAATCGAAAAGAACCTCATTGAAATTTGTAATTTCCCAAAATTGTTAAGGATTTTCATTAACTTTGCGACATGAGGAAAATTTATATAACAAATAGAATTTTTTTTTACAAAAACTGGCAGCACAATTCATGAGTTTATAAAATATCGTATGCAAAGGAATGCTGTTATTGCCAGGCCAACATAAAGAACCTAAACAACAGGCTGGTGGTAAGTTTATATATTAATAGATAAAGAGGCCCTTCTGGCTCTTCATTGGCATTTCACTGTGATGGCGAGATTCCGTCTGCTACAACAGATGTCGTTGCTAATGGTGCTACATGAAATTCAATACATAAATATCTTGCTATATATGTATGTATATGTATATAAAAACAGCCAACAGACAAGGCCAGATGTGGAAAATCGCCAACATTTATTGAGTATTTTAGCAATAAAACAAATAATTCTTAATTGTATCAGAAAAGTAAATTTTAATTTAAAAATTTTCATAAATAGTTTTGAATTTATTTTTTGGTCTATAATATAATTTGATTGATTTTGATCTATAGTGTACTATGATTTATGTTCAATATTCGGTTTATTGATTTATGTTCAATATCGTATTTGTGTTAGTTACTATTTATCATTAGTTCACTTGAACTAGTTTGTTTATAAGTCATCTTACTCACTGAGACGGTAGGGAGGTGTTTTTAAAGAAGAACACAAAATCAAACATAATACAGTGTGGCGCAATAGAACGTGCATATTGCATTATCTCTTTTTGCGGGGTAGAAAAGGCGCGGGCGGGGGGGCACCTACATCGTTGGGTTGGCGGGCTCATGGAGTTTTAGTCGCTATGAATCACTTCGACGGGAAGCGTCGCGCATTTTGCGTGCGCGCATTTTACGAGAACTCTCGTTCATATATTGCTACTAGGCGACTATATTGTGCTGAATATGGACTATGGCGAATTAGTGAAGCTCCGAGTGCTAATTTAATTAAAACATGGGTAAAGCGTTTTGAAGAGACCGGTTCAACATTTAAATCACAAGCAAATGGTCGCCCAAGAACATCTAGGACAGAAGACAATGTTGAGAGAGTTATGGAGTCAGTACGAGGAAATCCACAAATGTCGACTCGCAAGAGATCGTCTGTCTTACAATTGTCGCGACGAAGTTTCCAACGAATTTCAACATTGGATCTTAAACTGCATCCATATGAGCTGCAATTAACACAAGAATTTAAAGAGTCTGACTTCATAGCAAGGCTCGCATTTGCTAATGAAATGCTTAATCGATTTTCCAATTTTGATAATATCCTTTTCTCCGACGAGGCTCATTTCCTTATGAATGGGTTCGTAAACCGTCAAAATTGTAGTTACTGGAACAGTGAAAATCCCAAACTCAAACACCAGAAACCATTGCATAGTCCTAAAGTGACAGTATGGGCAGCAATCTCTGGCACAGGAATAATTAGTCCTTTTTTCTTCGAAAATGCGCGGGGCCAAAACGTCACGGTTAATACGGAACGCTATGTTCAGATGTTGGACGGATTTTTGGCTCCAGAAATTGAAAGTTCAAGAATAGTGAATTCCAGAACTTGGTTCCAACAAGATGGAGATACCTGTCACACATCAAATGACTCCATTGCGGTGGTGAAGCAGATGTTCCCTGGCAGACTGATTTCGAAAAGAGGTGATATCCCATGACCCCCACGTAGTCCAGATTTGACGTTTCTTGACGTTTTTTTTTGTGGGGATACCTCAAACACAAAGTCTACAGTTATAATCCAAGAAACATCGTTCAGCTCAAGGAGAATATCCATGGTGAAATGGCAGCCATTACACCAGTATTACTGAAGAAAGTTTTCAATAATTTTCGTTTGCGGTTAGAGGAGTGCCGGCGTAGAGAGGGTCACCATTTAAAAAATAAACTCCATTTATTACTCTACAATGCCTTAGATTTATTTTAACCATACCTTTTGTATTTATTTTTTAATCTATTTTTGAAATATGCACGTTCTATTGCGCCACCCTGTAGAATTTCTCATCCGCAAATTTGTGAAACAGATTATTTTGACGGCTATGTTGGACCAGTAACCGTACTAGTTGAATAATATCCGACTTTGTGTTCTCCGTTAAAATCATCCCCATACCGTGCCAGTGGTTACGATGACATGAGCGAACTTGTTCACACTCGGTAAATCGAATCTCAGAAATATCGTATTTTTCTTCTAAGTTCTGTTTTGTGCCAATTTTCACATCATAAACATCTTCAGTGTTTGAGCTGTGCTTGGCTTTGCGCAAAGCAAAAAGTGATTTAGAATATTTACAATATTTTTATTGTTAAAATATTGTGAGTTAGTTGAACAAAGAATTTGCATTTAATTCTGTTTACGGAATGAAAATTCTACTGCGGAATCATTTCGAATGTTGCGAAGGTCTTTGGTGAACAGATTTTGTCACAAATAAATATTAACAAGTGACATAAATAGTTAAAAAAAGATGAGAATGAATGTAAGACGGAGATCGCTCCGGAGCATCAAACATTAACCCCTAGCAATTGAAATCAAGTTAAAATTTGGTGCTCAAAAATCAATTGGCGACCTTACTGACAATGTTGTATTTTCAAACAGACCCCATTTGAAAAGATATTTTGGGCCTCAAATCTCGATTGATACTTCTGATGAGAATGAAAGGTTCTATGGAAACTTGTAATACAAAAAAGGCGTTTTAAGGGTTGCTTCGGAAAGACACTGTATCGAAGATTCAAAAGAAGATATTCCTTACGCCTTCCGCTGCTTAGTATATTTGCGAGCGATTGCAATACTGCGACTTTGTACGACGCATAGATGCATAGAATATATTCGATCTAGAAAAAGAACTCAACCGTTGAGTGAGTTCAAATAAAATAGAATCTATTTAAGCTCGCAGATATAGACTACATTCGTTCCTGAAAAGAAATTAAAATATTAAAATAAATCCACAACTAAGCAAAGTTTTCATTGGTTAGTTGATTATAAGCGTGACCGTACAAGCATCTTGTATGTGGCTGTTCAAAATTGGCCGACCGACCGTGATGCGATAGTTCGCATATCCCGTCTTCAAACCCGCATAGAGCCCAGCTATCGTCATATGAGCGGCGATTACCTCGATGTGTCTGACAAACACTTCGAGTAGTCGAGTATTCGATAGCATGTAAATGCTTCTTAAACTGTAATGTTCAGAATCGTCGTTATACTGTAGGTCCCGTTGGGTGAGTTTAAATAGAATAGAATGCGTGTTAGCTCACAGATATAGATTATATTCGTTTGCAAAAAGGAACTAAAATGTAAAAACAAATCTACCACTAAGCAAAGTTTTCATTGCTTAGTTGATTATAAGCGCGATCGCACAAGCATGTTTTATGGGGCTGTTCAAAAGTGGCCGGCCAACCGTGATACAATGGTTAGTACGCGCGACTATCGTTCGCATGATCCCGGGCTCAAACCCACATAGAGCCTAGCTATCGTCATTTGAGCAGCGATCACCTCGATGTGTTTGACGAGCATTTCGAGTAGTCAAGTATTCGATAAGCCTTGTAAATGCTTCTCAAACTGTAATAATCAGAATCGTCGTTAAACTGTAGGTCCCGTTGGGTGAGTTTAAATAGAAAATATAGCTCAAACATCAGTAGTTTTTTTTTTTTTTTTTGTAAGATTTCTTCGAATATCGTTTCTCTTGCCGGGTCAAACTGTCAACAAAGAATATTATTTGAATATTTCCATTTTTTCCAAGAAGGAAAAGAAAAAGAAAAAAATTATTCGTAAAAAGATATCAGATTTATGGGCAAACAACTCCTGCCTGCATTGACTCTTTTAAAATTTTAGAATTTTAACTAAAATCGCCCCGTAGCCATTATATTCGTCTAATTTAGCGCCGTGTTATTTATGGGCATTTCCTACACTCAAGAGAAACAGCTTCGGATCATTTTGAGCCGATTTAAAGGATTGAGCGTGGACCGTAACGTAATCTAAATGTCATACGAGTAGGTAACTATTTGGCATACTTCAAGGATTAGAAAAAACTTTGGCATAAGGGTATTGGGTGCGGGAAGGGAATTCTTTTGAAATAAATTAAGACGAATAAATGAACATTTTCTGGAAAAAAACTAGTCTTACTTTCTGGACATGGTAGTATATGAATTAGATCTTAATATTTTATCTTTTTTGGTTCGTTTTGTTATTCCAGTTCAATCAATGTTAAGAATAATTTCGCCAATATCAACAAAATGAAACTAACGCCTTTACATATGCAATATATTTGCAAACTTTTAATAAAAAGAACGAGTGCAAACAGTACGCTTTCAAAACATATGATCGATCGATTTATGAACTGGTAACAGCGATTGAACTCCTGTTATCAAAGGATTAAAGTGAACGCCTGAGCAGTAAAGAACTATTATCTGGAACGATCTTTGTAGTTCTAGTTATTATCAGCACGTTTATATTGCATAATTGACCGTGTTTCACATGCGTATAGATAAGAACTTGTGACTATTGAATTATTTTAGATTTACTTCATATCTTGTTCATTGTTATGATGAAGTTCAAACGTACTAGTTCTAATGGAATTTTTTTTATTGTGAACTGTATGAATTAGTTCCTCATAATACTAAAGATGGATACAATGCAATAGGCGCCTATGCATATGCTACATGTTTTGCCAGTTCGAAAAAAGAGAGTGGGCTTGAACGGCGCACTCCCAGCACTTATGAAATAGGTTGGTCAATTGAACTGAAAAGAACTATGTACTAGAAAGAGCGATTTAGATCACTTATTCAAAGGAGCGAACCAAACGACTTAGTGGTAAAGTCCAGTTAGATTATATTACTTTTCAGCTCAGTCATTCACTAAAATAATCAGTCAAAACATACTTTTCATATATTACTAGAATGAAAGGAGTACTTTGTGTTCACCTAAACGATATCATTAACTAAATCTAGCAGGAAAAAGGATGAAGCGAATTAAAGCAGATAAATGAAGATAAAGACATATATGATGCGTTAACAAATATGGGTAGAATTTTCCTCCATGGTTCATTTTTATTAATTTTGAAATATATGAAAATTAAAACTAACTGTATTTGTCCTAATCTATTAATTCCTCTTACAGTCAATCTGTAAACATTTCAAAATAATACAAATTTGGTTTAAACGAAATGCTAAAGTGAATTAAAAAGGTGGAACTAGTTCATTTTTAGTTCATTACTAGTTTCTTCAAATTTTTTAGCAGTAACGAATAATTGGTAATAAAAATTTTGTCTTTAAAAATAATAACAAAATTAAATGAATAAATCATCAACCTAACTTTATCATTATCTTGAAAACTCAATAAATTTGCTGCATTAGTATCAAAGCCCAGGATCCTAAAAAAAAACCCCGACCATCGTTTTCCTGTAAAAATGTATAAATTAAGCATCTCCTGTTGCATGACAACATTAATGTCAATAACTGCTGCTGTTTTACCTTCTATAATTAGTTTATCATGTTTACTTCGTTTGCTTTCTTCAGAACAACCGCTTAAATGACATTAACTGATGGAGGACGTACACAGCGAATACTGTACGCATGGTGAATATTATTATGTCCTTACTCGTACCTTATCGTATCACTCATACGCCACGGTGTTTATTGTGAATCTACAGCTATTTACACGCTATTTTACTACCCAGCAAAAAAAGTGGAAGTCATTTAAAATTAATTACAGGTTCACTACTTCTAAAAATGCAATCCATGCACATTTATTGCTTCCAATGAATCAGTTTTGAGCCACTTCCAAAACCATTATCGTGAAGTGCTTAAAGAAATGATTTTATATTAATTTACGATGTCAAGCAACTAAAGAGAAATGTCTTCTAATTCGAAGAATTCCAAGAACTATTTTTCAAAGAACATAATAAGCTCCCAAGCAATAATTGCTGGCAGTCGGTTTAAAGAAGCTTCTTTTAAAGTTTTTGGCAAAAATGTATTTACCCTACTTTATATGATGGCCGATACGCTAAGTTTGTCATTCTATTTGTAAAAACTACAAACACTCAGAGACCATATAAAGCATGTACAGTTTTATGTTGCTAATAATGTCCGTCCCCAATACTGCGAGCTGGAGACCATGGCAGAGGATGTACAAACTTTGGCCCTACGAAATATTAGGTGCTCTTCTAATTCAGTGCCTGTGTACTGTTTCTTTTTCAAAAGAAAGTATCAAATCCGCAGGAATTTGAAACTGACTTTTAATATAAACAAAATCCCAATAAAGATAACACAATAAAAAATCAATTCTTTGAATAATAAACATTTGATTTGAATTGTCATTACACCCACGTCACTCATGAACATAAAAGGAAGAGGCATCATAAAATTTTGATTCCCTCCACCAATACCCTATCACAGGTTGTGATGAATATTCGCTTGTTTGGATTCACATTTTTTTCTGGGTTTAGAAAATCCAATTTTCACTTCATGTTTTGTCTTCCTTTTGGGGTCTTCCACAAAAAGCTGTTTCCCTCTGTGTTAGCTTATGGATGAATCCATTTTATATCCTTCCTTCATATCCTTTCGACTTATATATCGCAATTGGCCTTTTAGTTTTTGGTATGAAATGTATAAGTTTTATTAACATATGTGTGTGTGTGTGTGTGTGTGTGTACGCCACATATACATATATAAAAGTCAATGTGAAAAGGTCATTGACTTTATTTGCGGGCGAAGACATAAAGAATAAATACTCGTATATGTGTTAAGCAGACTAATTTACATGTCACTGTCAACTTTTTTTACTCATGTTTATAAACAGAATCAGCAAATCTATACGATTTGAATATGTGGGTAAAACAAATATTTTTGACGCAAAGACCCACATTCGAGCATCGTATCATATACCAATTTGTATGATTCATGGTTCTCCAAATCTATAAGATTGTAAAAGCATGAATTAGTAGGATGTTTTAATTTGTATGGGTAACGAAAAAAAAACGAAATAAGGATTGTTACTGAATCGTTTTTTAGGTCTTTTGCTGAGCAAAATATTTTACCAAAATCATCTTCCAGCTAACGAATTTTTCGGGAAAAATCGACACTACTGTTTTCCTATCTACTTATCCCCGCAATATTGTCTATCGCTAGCCACTACTTATTCTCATCTTCTTGTCGGCATTCACAGCTTACCACATCGTTAGAAAGCTTTATCTATTCAGACTATCTAGAAATCGATCAAATTTTTAATTTCTTCATATGATGTAAAGCGCTGCTCAAGCAAACCATATGTTATCGATGGAAATAAGTAATAATCGGATGTATCACCGTCTTCTGAAGATGGTGGAAGAGGTAGAAGTCTATGGCCACGTTCCGATACAATATATTAGAGGTTTTTTTCTATTCATTTTCCTTTATTGAATTTTTTTTTTTGAAATTCACAATAAGTATTCACATCTTAATCCTATCTTAAACTAAAGTATTCTGCCATTGTCGGATCTTATTTTTGGTGAGCCGAATTTTGTATCACCGGACCAAGTCTAGCGTGTCCTTTCTTCTTAGCCGGTCATGACCGGGAAAATGTTGAAGGTTTTGCGCGAGTGGGTGGGAGGACAACTTCGATATATATGACTTGCTTAATTTTCTTTATTCCTCGGAAATATAAGGAATGTTGAAATCCTTGTGTATGTTATCATTCCTAATATACCATGACGCACCACAAATTTGGCGCAATATTCTTGATTAACTTCTCTGTAGTTTATTTATGTTAGAAGCCAATGCGGTTCCTCACAACTGGATGCCGTATGTCCATATTGGCTTCAATATAGTTTTGTAGGTGGTGATTTTATTTTCCAAACTGAGAGTAAACTGGCAGCCAATAAGCCAGGGGAGTTGAACCATTTTTAATTTCAATTAAGTGAGTTTTGAAGTTTGACTCCATTATTCGCTGCTGTTCAATTTGCTCTCTTATTACGCCTTCTAGAAATGTTATGTCAACCGTCGTTTGCACGCCGTGTTACACGACCGATACTATTCCATGTTATTGTTTTTTTTTTTTTTTCAATATTTCTTTATGGTTTCCAAAAGCTACAGTCTAAAACTGTATGTCCTATATGGTCTTGATGATAACCCCACCTATTTTGCGCTGCTCAGTGCTTGAATTGCTAAATTTACGATAACTGGTTAAGGACTGTGTGAGATAAAAATTTGTTTCGCCATTATTTTTGTTTATCCATTTTTAAATACAGGGTATCAGTTCATTTGAGAACTTCCTCCTCGTGTCAGTTCTCCTAGGCGTAATGCAAATTATTAGACAATATTTAGAATGGAATCTCCACATTTGGTATATTTGGTACAGTTTCCGCACCAGCAAGGGTTAAGTTTTTCAATATAAATCAGCAGCTTATCCTTCCCAAGTAGTCTTTCGTAATTATTCTTAATAATTAACTAACTAACTAAATAAATGACTATTCGTAACAAAACTGCAAAGGATGCTTATGAACGTTTTTGCCATTGTGTCGATCTGTCACACAGAATATATCAATTTTTATCGATATTTGAGAATATTTGCAATAGTATTTCACATTTTTATTTGTAGACTTCAAAAGTCCACCATTTTGTCAACAATATTGAGAGGCTTCCAGAAAACGTAATTTCACGTTTTGGTGACGTCAATTGGCCACCAAAGCCATGCAATTTAACGCCGTTAGACTTTTTTATGGGGCTCCGTAAAAGACCTAAATTCGTCAAGTTATTGCCGAAATATCGTCTGAAATGTGCGAAAAAGTGGTCGAAAACTACCACAAAAGGATCAACTGCTGCAACCAATCCAGAGGCAATCATTTAAATGACATTGTATTTTGTACATAATGGCAAAATCCAGGCATTATAATGAAATAAAAGTTTAATCGAAATCATAGCTTTATGTGTGTTTTATTTAACTTTACTTTTGAAACCGAAAAATGGATAACTCTGTATCAAACAAAAAGTACAAAACATCGAACAAACAATGATTACATTTAGGTACCAATAAAACGTCCTACTGAGTTACGTGTACTGTTTCAACTAAATTTGTAATTTGGAGCGTCCGCATTTTGCCATATCTTGAACTTATTCCCATCGGATTTTATTTTGTAAATTAAATTAGATTCATCCTCATTCCTTATTTTTGATTTTGTTTTAAAAAACAGACCATTGACTGGTCTGCCTGTCCTCAAAGTTGGGTCAAATTTCTCTCCGTTATGAAGATTGAAGTATTTAAGTCTTTTTGAAAATCCAGTTACACACGTCAAGGATTTGTATGTTTTCGTAAAAACTTTCCTTTGTTTTCCTGATTCTTTGTGCTAAATTTAGTAAATCAATTGTTTTACCGTCAAATTTCGGACAGTCATTTGTTACGACATATCTAATCTTGTCTAAATTTGCGATATGGATTTCGATATCACAGACTCGTCGTATAAAGTCGAATGATTTCAATTAACATTAATTAATCTTCCTGAAGCTGTAGGTTTCTGTCTAATGACCACTGTAGTTAAAAGAACAAAATTCTTTTGGTAAAAAGTGGCAACCTTATAACACATATGTTTTAAGTTTCAAGGCGTTACGTTGTTTAGTATTTTTATTTGAGCCATCAAAAGTAAACAATCTCCGTAAATTTTTAAACATGAAAAAATTCCTCGTCGTTGTATAATTTAATATTTCCATTTGAAAGGCCTCAGTCCAACTAATATTGAAGCCGAACTACAGCCTACTTAGGGGACGATTGCCGCCTCGTTTACGACTGTAAAATATTGGGTAGCAGAGTTTAAACGAGACCGTACGAGCAGCCAAGACAAACACCGTAGTGATCGACCAATTAAAGTGTCCACACCTGACACGGTTAAGATAATCCACAAAACGGTATTGGATTATCGTCTCCAATGGCTGAAGGTGCGTGACCCAGCTGAAATGACAGGCATTTCAAAAAGTGTTATACATCGTTTATTTGAAGATGAGAAAGCTGTGCGCAAGATGGGTGCCGCGTTTGCTTCCAATAGCGCAAAAACAGCATCGTAAAGATGTTTCAGTAGAGCGTTTGGCTAGGTCTCGTCGCAATAAAACCGAATTTTTGCGTCAATTTATAACTACGGATGAGTCTACTACTTCACACCTGAGAGAAAGGAACAGTCAAAGCAGTGGACTGGAATGGAAAAATCGTGTCCAAAAAAGGTGAAGATAATTCCAGCTACAGGCAAGGTATGGCGTCTGTTTTTTTTTTTTTTTTTTTTTGGTATGCGCAAGGGATTATTTTTATGGATCATCTTCAGAAAGTAAAAACCATCAACGGCAAATATTATGCTAATTTATTGCAACGTTTAGGTAGCGAAATGAGGGGGAAAAGACCGCATTCGGCAAAGAAGTAAATCTTGTTTCATCACGACAAGGCTCCACTACACACATACACTATTGCGATGGCCAAAATTAATTAATTAAAGTTCGAATTCATCACGCATGATATTGGTCAGATTGAGCTCCCTTGGGATATTTCGTATTTTAAAGCTTAAAAAAATGGCTCGGTGGCAAAAGGTTTGCCAACAGTGAAGAGGTGGAGTCGGTGGTTGATGGTTATCTTAAGGAGTTTGACATTTCTTACTATAAAAGGGGTATAGAAGCTATTAAATATCGGTGGAAAAAGTGTATCGAGCTGAAAGAAGATTATGTTGAAAAATAAAGAAATTTATTCCCAACTCTTTTGTGTCTTCTTTGTTAGGTCGCATAAAATTGAGCGCTGTACACAAATTATGTGGCAGATGGCGCTGAAACTCCCCAGCGGTATAGAGGATAGTCCAACTTAGCGGCGAAAAGAAAAGCCCTTTAAGCGAGTTTATTTAATGGTCAATTCCCTGTACTTTTCTTCTATATATATATATATGAATCAAAAACAATGAGAATCATTGTTTTTGAGAATCAAAAACAATGCAAATGTATAGAAAACTTGTTTTGCTCTGGGATGAATTTCGCTCGCTTATTACGTTCTTTCACAAGCGTAATTTTGTCGTCTCTCATTCTCTTCCACAATATGGAACTTTAATAGCTATGCGAATTTTAATTACAAAGACAAGACAAAATATTTCAAATTATGGAGTTATTGGGCAAAGAGCGTAACAAAGAGAGAGGGATCATTTTCATCTCTTTCCTCTTCAATCATTTCAACTTTGGTTCCAAAGCAAAATAATATATAATGTGTAATATGCGTATACGTTGTCTTCGTGCAGAAGCACTTACCAGACTTATCGATTACTCGACTAGTAAAAGTATTCGTCAATCACATCGTAGTGACCACCGCTCAAATAATGATAAGTGACTGTACGCGGAATTGAACCCACGAGCATGTGAGCGATAGTAGCGTGTACTAACCACCGTCCTTCAAATTAGCCAGTCCTTAGTTTTATGACATTTCTTAATGATTTACAGTAGTTATTGTGTCTACCCGCCAACCTAACAGACGAGCATCGCCTTGAAATACATTTATTTGGTCAAAACATAATCGAAATAATTGATATTTTAAACGCTGCTTCTGGGTGTTACACTTTTGTCGTATCAAATGATATGAACCTTTATTCCATCCGCTGAAGGTGTAAAAACATTCTAACTGAGATATTGTGTTCATTAATTCCCATTCAATTGATTAAAAGTATTTTCGACTTTCTACTTCTTTTGCGTCTCACTAACTTAGGAAGCTGTTCAAGATAACGATTAAATACTTAAAGACCTAGAAAAGCAACACATTGCCCATGTTTATAGTCCAACAGTGTTCTTTTTCAAGGTCACAAGTTATCGCTTACATTAATTTTCGCCACATATGGCCTGGCTTATATGGCATAATAGCATAATTGAACGTGACCTTGTTGCGTAACACAGCCATTCATATTTCGTTGTTATAATTTGTTGTTGTTGTTTCTTTGACACCCAGCAATAGGATGTATTTTTTGTGGTCATCGAAATAAAATAATTAATTGATCGGCATTATGTCTACATAAAAAAATACAGACACAACTTATTAAAAATAACAGCTGACCAGTCATATATGTAGCTCATAACACACATACAGACGCTTATGCATTGTGGCGTATAAGCAATTTTTGCACATTGTAGTGATAATGTCAATTACACGACATTATCGACATAACAATTTACACATAATGATAATCTCAAATATACGTCTTTATCGACGTGCAATAATATCAATCATACGCGATATGTGGTGGCAATTATTAGTATTGAAATGGTATTTACGGGCAATTGAAAATAAAACACACACACACACAAATACAAATTAATATCCACTAACAATTTGAAAAGGTATCAGCAAGAGGATTTAACTGCAGTACTATTTATTTGTCATTTTGGAAAAAAATCAACGCCCTTATAATTTTTATATATTTTGCTAACGATATTAAAGAAATGTGGACGTTATTGTAAAGCAACAAATCAAAACTTTTAGTCTCTATATTAAATGCGTTTGTAATTGCCGAAATATTGTAGCATTATCGAGTATGTGATGTACCATTCATCAAATTTATTTGTGATTTCTTTCGTATATTACTTGAAAAATATTAAAAAAATACGAAAAAAAATATTTCGACTTAAAAAACCTATTAGGAAATAAGGTTTTTTATTTGACAATTCATTTTTGGCCTATAACTGAATGATATCTCTTTAAACACTTAACATAAAAGGAAAGTTATTTTAAAGAGATTTCCACAAATAATAGCACACATTTTTTTAACACACATTCGATACAACAACGACAATCAGTCATGTAAGAGCGACGATTCGCATTTCTTGTTATGAAACGCATAAATTACGCCGCAAATTGTCACGTGTGTTGAGGAAAAAGAACATTCAACTCACACTGAGCTAGGCAGAAAACGGTAGAATAATTTAAAACTAATGGAAAATAATTACAGACTTCAACAAATATTTAATTTAATTATAATATTTTCCCTATGCTGGAGTAAACTAATGACTAGTTTTGTTTATACCGTTAGTATACACTTGAGGCCTACAAAGTATTTTCTGTCAAAAAGTAAGGAAAATTGATCATTTAAATTGGCCCGTTTAAAGGTGTTGTCAACATTCTTTTTGTTACCAAGGTGATATAACTGACGCAGAATTTAAGGATGGCCTGTCATTTAGTTCGTGTTACAGTGCTAGATTTTATCAGTTCATCTCAATTGGAATTTACGATTTTTGCATTCTCCAAAATAGCAACAAGTTAACGGATAAAATATAAATATAATATAAAATATTATCAGGAATTGGACGGCGTTTTGCGATGATTGTGGAGATGAAAACCGAATTGCCGAGAAAGCTCAAGGACGTAACAAAAAGTGAATCTGAGAACTGCTTCGAGGATTGGAAAAAATGATGAATAAATAAATATTTTTTAGGAAAGTTGAACTTATATTTTGAACACACCTCGTATATTTCAACTACGCTTGTGTCGTCAATCATTCCACCTTAGTAGTGTTGAAAAATAAATAGTTGATTCGCATAAACGCTTTGATAAAGTCTTTACAATTTATTATTTTAATTTAAAGCCAAAATACTCCTAACTTTTTTAACATTGAAGAAATGTTTACAAACTTGATTTAAACTTTGCTTATGATTTTTATGTCCCTGACTTAACTAATTGGTATCAATTTATGTTTAATAAATGAATGTAAGCAACAAATGCAAGAAGTATATAAGATTTCTAGACTTTATATTATATTAAGTACATTAACTTTCTAATAAGTTATTTCGGTTGAAAATCTTGATTTCAATATTACTGATTATTATAAAAATGTCTTACATCAAACACATTCTATAGTGAACGTATGTGGCATTAAAAATTTGATTCTAAATAAATTATACTGATAAACACTATGAGACATTTTTTAATCTCAATCTCGATACGTTGTTCCACTTAAAGCAGCATACGACGATTATTTGGCACAAAATCATACATATTCATACAACCAAAAGAATATGTCGACAAAAGAAAATCACTATTGTGTCGAGGCGGTATGTTTAACATATGCCTAAGCTTGGCGCACGACATTTAGGTTATGGCAGAATCGAATAGCACTTACAGCTGGCGCCATCTATTGGCAAACAGCGGGAACTTAGTTGCGCACCAATATTCCCATGATAGAGAAAATAAACATGAATGATTGTTTTATATTTTTTATATTTAAAAATAGAAACGAATGATTGATTTCTGAACCTGCGATGAAGGTACGAAATATCTTTTGACGAAATAGTGTTTTATGACTTTTTAAGTTGATTGAGCGAGTTTTTTGGTGAAAAGCGACAAACTTATAAAACATATGTTGTAAGCTGTTTACTATGTTTATTTGAGCCATCAAAACTAAACGATCTCAGTGAATTTTTAACATGGAAAAAATTGATCGCTGTTATGTAATTTAATATTAAAGCCGAGCCAGATTCTACTCTGGGGGAGTCGGCACCTTCGCTTACGACTATAAAATACTGGGTAACACAAATAACTGCCAAGACGAACACCGTAGTGGTCCACCAATTGAGCTGTCCACGCCAAACTCGGTTAAGGGAATCCAAAATTCAAATTCAAGTGCTGTACATCGTATATTAACCAAAGGTTTAAAGATGAGCAAGATGGGTGCCGCGCTTGCTTACAATAAAGCAAACCAGCATCGTAAAGATATTTCAGTAGTGCAGTAGAGTTTGGCGGTGTTTCACCGCAATAAAGTCTAATTTTTGAGTCGATTTATAACCATGGGTGAGACTTGGGTCACCACTTCACACCTAAGACAAAAGAACAGTCAAAGCAGTTGTTCGGAATGGGAAAATCGTTTCCAAAGAAGGCGAAGACGGTTTTATCTGCAGACATTTGTTGACCGTCACCGAAACGAAATTAAATTCGACAATAGCTTTGATTTGTTTCAGTTTTCGCAATCAAGTATTGAAAAATATTATTCTGATTTCGACAGCCGAATCAAAATTGTGTTGAATTTTGCTTCTGTTTCATACATCCAAAACAAAATTGCATACAATTTTAATTTTGACTCTTGTACCTGAAGCGAAATTAGAAAAAACACTTAATTCTAATTCAGTTTACGTTTACACTTCACTGTTTGTTGCCAGATCAGTTAAAAGAGCAGTTTCACTACGTTTTGACAGATTAGATGGGCCACTAATTTCATTGCACGTAAAAGGCAAATCTATGTATGAAATGAGTGGTTGGAATCAGAAACAATTCTCACTTTAAATGAAGTTACAACATCAAGACCAAAATGATACTGAACTTTCATGAAGGTTCCCGAATATACAAAAAACTTTAAAAGCATATTTATTAAGTCGAAAAGCACATATTTTAATATATTTCATTTATATAGAATAAGTTTCTCCCCAGGCATTTTTTGTTACACAAATCGACCTAATAGAACTTATTTGCAATCTGTAGTAAAAACCATCTTAACAACATAAGTGAAAGCTATGAAATCGTTTGACCCACCAAAAAAATTAAACGTTGGCATGATATGGAGTTCCTTATCTACTAACTCTCAGTCTGAATGCCCTCGTCATCATGTTAGTGAGTTTATAAAAATATAAAATATCACATATAGATCTTCTTCAGATTTGTTTCTTAATAAACCCCTAAATGGTCTATTAACATTAGCCTGTAGGTCATTAAATCTTCAGTTTCAGTTCATGAAATATTCCATAAAATTTTACATGACGCATCGTCATATAATAAATTTTAGGATTTAAGTAGTAAAATAATTTTGTTACCGTTGCAATATTTTCCTCATCCTCATCGTCATCTTCGTCGTCATCATTGCTTTCATGGTATTCCCTGTTATGTTCCAAGAGTTTTCTTTGTATACTCTCCTCTTCTTCTTCATCATCGTCATCGTCATCATCATCACCATCTTCGTCCTCATCCTCACCTTGCTCGTCGTCCTTATCAGAGGTTTTGTTGTCCTTACACGCAAGGGAGATAGTTAATGTGTCACCAACAACACAATTGCCATTCGCGCTGTTGCAAACAACTGTGCTAGTGACAACACCAGGACCACCAATACCAACGCCACCTCCTCCTCCTCCTCCTATCCCTACTCCTCCTCCTCCTCCGCCTCCTTCTATGTAACCGGCAGTAACCCCAGCAATGCCTCCCCCATAATTTATGCCGCTAAGATTATTATTGCTACCTTTACTGTCCATCAACATTGTGATTTTTGAATGCATGATTAGGGGGTTGTATGATGACAAGAATTATTAGGGGGATTATCCAAACGTATTACCATAAACCAAAAACAATTAAACGCTATTTCCCGAATGTTTTGTTGTGGTTTTTTATTGTGATTTATTTAATTTTTTGTAATTTCTTTTTTATATTCCCTCAAATATGTTGATGATTATGTACATTTAGTATTATTATTGCACAGAATATTTGTTGTTATTGCGTTGCACTGATTTATATTAATTAATGGTATTCATGCTGCTACACCCTCAGTAGAGGGTTGGTAGTAAATTCCAAACCAAAAAAAATGGTCAGACAAAGAAATGAAAAATTGCGTGATTTGCTTTAATTTTGTCTGACGAGGAAAGTGTCAGTGTGTGGCCACTGTGAAGGGAGGAGGAGTTGGTTATAATAGATGAGCCGGTAACTGTGCGGATGCTTCCACCGATACCGGTACAGAGCTAAACTGATGACGAGGACAATTTCGTTATGATTTTAGCACTTTGTTTACTTTGTGAACTTTTTTATAGCACTTAATATTTTGATATTAAAAGATTAATTTTGTTGAGTGCTTCGATTTAAACACTTTTTTGTTGGTGGTTATTAAAAACACATAAAATGTCGGCGGGAGAAAATTAATTGACTTCTCACACAGGGGAATATAAATATTTGTTAAGCTCATAAAATAATTTAAATTTTCAATTTTTTAGCACGCTCTTCGCAGCAGCTTATTGATTGCACACTGAAAAATATTGAAATATGTGTACATTTAATGGATGCAATTATTAAAGACAGAGCACTGCATTTTACTTTATCTTATTTCATTTCATCTCATTTAATTTAATATAATTTAATTTAATTTAGTTTCATTTTATACCATTTTATTTCCTTTCATTTCATTTCATTTCGTTTCATTTCAT
>JAHXMU010036865.1:10909-34106 GCA_019455685.1 Philornis downsi
AATTTGACGAAAGTTAATTCCATTGTATTATCTAGTAAAATTTTCGATTACACAGAAGCAATTGCAGAAGGCTTTATAATAGTAAAGAACAGGTTCTACTTTCGGTTATTCGACATAAGACCACTACATTGCCGAAAACCCACATTCATACAACGCATTACAACTGGTGATGAGACTTGAGTTTACAAATTTGACGAAAATTCATTCCATTGTATTATCTAGTAAAATTTTCGATTAAACAGAAGCAATTGCAGAAGGCTTTATAATAGTAAAGAACAGGTTCTACTTTCGGTTATATAATCGACTATATATTTGTTGGAATTTGTACCAAAAACTAACAGGCTACAAGAAGCAAAATTAGAACGTGAACATATTATATAACAACTGTTTAGAATCAGTATGGTAATATTTCTAAAACACATATGATAATTTGGCAAATTGGCACAGTAAAGAGAGTTCCTCTTAAAAGAATATTACTAGACAATCTTATGGAGTTTTATGGAGTGATCCCATAATGTCTTTTCATTTATTTTTAACATTTTTCATATAAAAACCAGGCCACCGACAATGTAATTTAACGACATTATATATGTATTCGTTTCTGTCTTTACTTAGCTCTGGCTATCGGGAATAATACGGGGAACATTTCGACAGAAACTCTCTTCTCGGTAAGTGTGAAAATGCATCGTGAGACGAAATGCGAGTATATACGCCTCTATACGAGGTGTGGTTAAAAAAGAACCATTATTTTCAAATTTCGTGAGTTTCGTATGTTCGATTTTCGCTATTTTTTCTGTTATGACGATGCTCGTTCTGGTCGCCCGAGCACGTCATCGACCGATGAAAACATTGAAGCAGTGAAGAAAAGGATTTTGGATAATCGTCGAATCACTATTAGAGAGGTTGCTGATGATGTTGACATATCGTTCGGCTCATGCCAATCAATTTTTATAGATGTTTTAGGCATGAAAAGTATGGCAACAAAATTGCTAAATTTTGAGCACAAACATCGTCGCATGGACATCACTCAGGAGCTGTTGAACGTTGTCAACGACGATCCAGGTTTGCTCAAAAAGGTCATAACTGGTGACGAATCATGGGTGTATGGCTATGACATTGAAACCAAAGCCCAATCAACCCAATGGAAGCGTCCAGAAGACCCAAGACCGAAAAAAGCACGTCAAGTTCGGTCAAATGTGAAGGTTTTGCTCACTGTTTTCTTCGATTGCAATGGCGTGGTGCATCATGAATTCTTGCCACAAGGTCGTAAGGTCAATAAGGAATACTACCTTGAGGTTATGCGCTGTTTGCGCGAAGCTATTCGTCAGAAACGCACAGAATTGTGCACCATGATAACGCACCACGATGCTTGTGCGTGAGTTTTTGGCCAAAAACAAAACCGCAAGCATGCTTCAACCACCGTATTCACCGAATTTGGCCCCCGCTGACTTTTTTCTCTTCCCAAAACTTAAGACACCGATGAAAGGAAAGCGTTTGGCTACGATTGAGGAGATAAAAGAAAAATCGAAACAGGGGCTGTTGGCGATACCAAAAATCGCGTTTTACAAGTGTTTCGAGGATTAGAAGAAACGCTGGCACAAGTGTATTACATCTGAGGGGGACTACTTTAAAGGAAATAAAATAGAAATTGATGATTAATTAAATACTTTTTGAAAAAAATTTAAAATAATGGTTATTTTTTTATCACACCTCATATTATAAATTTTCTAAGATGTTTTCATTTGTGATAAATTCTCTTTTGTTCCATGGAACATGTTCTAATAGGCTATAACTTAAAAAATTGTTCTAGAATATGTGACATTTCCAACGAGTTCTAAAAAATTTTGCTGGGATAGTTTAGATTCCGGTGGGATGAAGGATAATTTAAGTGTACTTCTTATGCATACTTATGCGTTATTTTTAACAACCGAATCGTATTGGTTTCAGAACACTTCTAAACACATCCCAAACCGATGCGGCCGGCAGTCGCGCCACTATAGCATCTACAGTTGCAGTTACCACGTGGTTGACGCGTGTTTATGCACATCGATATGACTCTTTCACTGTGTTGGGTTGGACTCTTAGTGGGTGCATCACGCTGGTTGTGGTTGATACCAAAACCGCTGGTAGAGACTTTGTGCTGTGGAGTTGCTTTGTAACCGGGTGCTACAGACCCATAGAGTAGCAGAGGTGGTAAGATAGGCCCCACCTTCGCCAATAGGGATTATATTCCATACTAGCATAATCAATTTGGTATCTCTTGGCTGCGAGGAAAGGGTTGACAATATGCGATAATACCACAATTGTCAGCTCCTTTTCCTAGATAGAGCCAGTTTTACTTGGCTGTCCCAGGGGGGCGTTGGCAATCGCATTGTAATATGCCCCATGTGTCGCACACCATGGGTAAGGCCTTCACGGCGAGACTCACGTTAAACCCTCTTGGGGGGCTTCTTTTGTATTGGGCTCATATTTTCTTAAAAAAACAACTTAATGTTTAAACCATTTGTTTTCAATTTCATACTGCATTTTTGATGTCCGAATGAATAATTCAATAAATTCGTCACATCCTTTTTGTTTACTTCGATATTAGATATCTTTTTTCTTGTAGCGGCAGCAGTTAGTGCCGATTCGAATCTGAGCAGTATTCGCTTGAATGGGTTCACAAAACCAATTTAAGCTACCTATGTTCTCTACACTATGTCAATAATCAATATGGTTAATTTGATAGCAACTAAAATAAGAGCGACTGCGACTCCTAAAGGACATTTGCAACAGTGTATGCTTGACTTTAATTTTAAAGCAATTGGAAAATTGCACAAACTGGTTACAATTTACGAGAGTATATGGAAATATTAAATAAACATTGTTTATAAAAAACACACTCATTGTTTGAGACTAGGTTGTTATAGTTATCATGCGTTTCTCATATGTTCACTTTTGCGAACGGTTATTGACAGTCATAGACGGTCACAACAAAATCTATAATCAATTAGTAATTGTGGTCGTTGTGAAATTGTGATAATTGTGAACAAAACAAAAAACTAATCTGATCAATATCTTCAATTTGAATGATTACTTACGTTCACCGCTTTCAATAGTCTGGAAACGTTTTGCGGTTTTGCGGTTAAATGTGCTTAACAAGCTGTGAATAATGTAATAAAGCATCATAGCAAATAGTTCACGTCAACACAGATAGGCGACCACACACACAAACACAGGACAACCATCCAATTAGAATTTTGCAAAGGGCTAGGAGTCTGTAACTGCATAGTCTATAACTACTGCTTAGTGAAAGTCAATCTTGTATAAAAACTGAATGAACTAAAGGAAGTTGTGGTACAATTTCGTACGTCCGTTAATGTGACCATCCTGTCTCCTAATTTATTGACAAAATGTTCATAGTGTGAACTCTACAATTTTAGCGAAGATATACTAATTTAGCGATAGTGAACTTACACTCATCCGATTTTCAGACTCACTCAAAGGGGCCTACAGTTTAACGACGATTTCGAACGTCTCAGATTGAGAAGCATTTACAAGACTTGTTGCCGACTTGACTACTCAAAGTATTCGATAACCTACCATATATTCACTCTACAAGAAATCCTGCTGAATATTCAGAAAAAAATTAATACCATCTCTGATGATTTGAAACTGCATTGTGTTTTAGGATCAATATAGGTCTCTTGGGTTATTGTCAATTGTTCGTCTACAACTTCGGCCGATCTCTGCTCAAGTAAAAGTAATACAGCTACGTCTTAAGTCAAAAGCGGATAAATCTATGCTGGAACTTTTCCAAAACAAAATACTACTGAATATATGTGGCCCTCTCGGAAAAATTGTGAATCACCATAGGTCCCATGGTTTCTGGCTCTAAAAGCTTTTACCTGGCTTATCGATTATTCTTCTACAAGTCCGGTCGATCGCTACTCAAATAAAAGTAATACTGATAAGTCTTGAGTCGAAAGTAGATAAATCTATGCTGGAAGTTTTCGGAAACAAAATACTACTGAATATATGTGGCCCTCTCGGAAGAACTGTGAATCATCATAGGTCCCATGGTTTCTAGCTCTAAAAGCTTTTACCTGCTCAAATAAAAGTAATACTGTTACGCTTCGGGTCGAAAACAGATAAATCTATGCTGGAAGTTTTTGAATACACAATACTACTGAATATATGTAGGCCCATCGTAAGAATTGTGAATCACCACAGGTCCCATGGGTTCTAGTTCTACAAGCTTTTACCTGGCTTGTCGATTATTCGTCTACAAGTCCGGTCGATCGCTGCTCAAATAAAAGTAATGCTGTTATGTCTTGATCGAAAGCAGATAAATCTATGCTGAAAGTTTTCGAAAACAAAATACTACTGAATATATGTGGGCCCATCGTATGAATTGTAACCTGTATACCGACAACAGCGCGTTCAAAAACACATTTTGGGGATGAAAATGGCCCAACACAAAAATTACTGCTCTAGTGATTAACCAAAACTATATTAGAAGTAACTGGTTTTTAAGACTTTATCAAAATGAAAATACGAAAATTTATGTAATGAAACAAATCCAAAAAAGTGTTTTTTAAACAAAAAAAAATTTGAAAAATATGCCTCCTTTGGTGTCCACGGGGTATATTAAGGGGCCGTGTTGTTTATTTCTTTCTCGGTGTGAGCCCCATATTCCACAATTTCGTCTACAATTTCCTTTTATATCAAAGTATTCTTAAAGATTATACAGTTTTAATTATATTTGTTATCGACCATGCCAGCCGCCCTCGACCCTAAATAAATCATATAATATATGATGTAACTTAAAATCTCTTTTCCCCCGCTTTGTAACGCGAAATCCTACGTAAGAATCAGAGTCCCACAAAGTTCTTCGTAATCCCCTACATTCGTCTTGGAACCTAAGTTCTAACCACCTAAGTTCTAACCACCTAAGCTCTAGGTACATTTTTCTTGGAACATAGGTTACAACTCGATTCCTCAATTAGAATTAAAAATAGCTATAAAAACAAATTCATACGCTGAATGAAATATGGTAGAACACGCTTACACGCTTCCGATTTTCAGGCTCATTCAATTGGAGCCACAATTTAATGACGTTTCCGAACGCCATCATTTGAGAAGCATTCATCAGACCTGGCGATTAATTAATTAAATACTTGGAGTGTTCGTCAGACACATCGAGGTGACGTCCGTTCAAATAATGAGAGGTAGCTGTATCTGGGATTGAACCCGCTACCATGCAAACGATAATCGCGTGTACTAACCACCGTGCTGCCCATCTATCGGTCACACAAATAGTTATAAATGTCGTTAAAAATATGTTAAAATATCAGAACCAAGTCTCAAATTATTGCAACAAAAAACTAATACAGCGCCATTCTCACAAAAAAATTCTCTATAAAACTTGTGTTTAGCTTTATATTTTATAATTTAAATTTATTCCATATTTTAAATTTATTTCATATTTTAGATTTATTTTATATTTTAAATTTTTATTATAATATAAATGTATTACCTATAGTTACTATTTAAATTGCCGGGACAAATGTGAAAATTTAAACAATTGAAAAATGTATTTAATGTGAAATTTCAGCGCGGTATTAGAGTTCATATTGGTTTCTCTGAAGCCTTTCGTGACCTATTAGAGTTTATATGGGTTTCTCTGAAGCCTTTCGTGACCTATTAGAGTTTATATGGGTTTCTCTGAAGCCTTTCGTGGCCTTGCTCTAAAGTTTAGTTGTATTACTAACAATATTTAAGGCTATTTTAGGTAAAATTTAAAAGCAATTAAGGAAATGTTTTTTGAAATATCGCAAAGTCGCAATCATTATTGAATGAAATGTATCATTGATAGAAGGGGACATAACCTTATATTGCTCATGTTTTGTGAAGCGTATCTCATAAATTTTTACAGGGTGATACATTTACATCAATACAGCATTACTTTTATGCGAATTTGAACGTTACTGACAACTACAAACTATACAGAACAATGTAGAGTGTAATTGAAGAATGTTGTTGCTTCCTTAAAAATACGCAAACAAAATGTTTTTCAATTCATATAATTTATGCTTTTCTCTGTTCAAGGCTTCTAAAAATTATGGAATTTAAATAACTTCACTGTTGATGACCCATGTGCAGTATTATTCCCTGGAGAGCTGCCTCAATTATTATTCGAATGCATTGCTTTATATCATTGAAATTTGTTGATTTTACTTTGTAAACTACCTGTTTTTTTTTTTCTTTTTTTTTGCAATAGGAAAAAAATCAAGCGCAATTAAGTTAGGGGTTGTTAGAAGCAAACGGAATTTGGAGTTTCTTGAAATCAGCGTATTGAGGAATTTTTGCTGTCATTTTAACACAGCAGACATGGCTATGTGAAATCATCGACGGAGTTGAAAGGACTTATCTTTCGGCATAGTTCTGGAGAGACAATTTCTTTTACCATTTTTAAGTAACAGTCTCCATTAACTGTTATAGTACGTTGGTAACAAAACTCATCAGCCACCCTGTACAGCCTACAATTTAAAATATCGAAGGGGACGAGGAATGCGTTTTCTTTTCTTTTAATCTTTAGCAGAAAACCTTCAATTTGAGTATCTACTTTTGAATTTTTGTAAGGATAAAAGTCAAATCGCATAAAAGTCAAATCTGTTGATAGCTTTATGTTGAACACTTGGATCAAAATACTTGGGTTCGAAAGACTCTTAATTATGCTCCCGATTTGAGTTTGCTGCTTTTAGAGGATAGATATTTTTTGGCCGGCAAAGCTCATTATTGGTGAACATTTCAACAGACAAAAGGCGAAAAATATATCTATTTTACATTTTATGTGCAACATAATTCAAACACATTTCAAAATTCCGTATACTTTACAAGTTATTTTAAAAAATTATGTAATGTCTTCAAACATTAATGTAAACGAGAATATGTTGTTTATTATTATCCTTTACGTAATTAAGATGGATCTTTTCCATTTTCTAAGCACCATTTCAAATATATATCATATTTCCAGAATAGCGCCTTCTGGCAAAACGCTCAATATCTCAAAACAACAAAATCTGAGGTAATTTTTCCCTGTAATCACAGACATATAAATGGAATACCGTTGACAGAAGTCCACAAGGGTTTTGCGTGAGTCTCGCCGTGAAGGCCTTACCCACGGTGTGCAACACACTGGGCATATTACAATGCGATTGCCAGCGCCTCACTGGGATAGAAAAGTAAAACTTGGGCTGTCTAGGGAAAGGGGCTGACAATTTTGGCACTACCGCATATTGTCAACCCTTTCTTCGCAGCCAGGAGATACCAAATTGATTATGCTAGTATGGAACATAATCCTCATTGGCGGAGGTGAGGCCTATCTTACCACCTTTGCTACTCTATGGGTCTGTAGCATCATCACTGGTCTTATGTGAGTAACAAAATTCAAAATATATAGAAAGCCATTGTGGTAAAATACCGGGGCGTTCCCAAAACTAGCCGATCTGACGTATAGATGGTGCCGGTAGTTTGAAACAAATTATTTTGTTGAAAAGTGCCAACCTTACAAAATATATGTTTTAAGTTTCAAAGCGGTGCCGGTATTTTGAAATAAATTATTTTGGTGAAAAGTAGCAAACTTATAAAACATATGTTTTAAGTTTCAAGGCGCCGAACCGAACGATATTTCTTTTTGAGCCAACAAAAATCAAAGATCTCAATTTGTAAACATTGAAAAAATTGGTCATCGTTATGTAATTCAATGTTTCCATTTGGAAGATCTCAGTCCAACCAATATTAAAGCCGAGCTAGATCGTACTATGGGAAGTCTGCTCCTTCGTTTACGATTGTAAAATATTGCCAAAACGAACACCGTAGTGGTTAACCAATTGAGGTGTACACGCCAGACACGGTTAAGAAAATCCACAAAATAGTATTGGTTTACCATCGGCTGAAGGTGCGTGAGCTAGCTGAAATGATTGGCATTTCACAAAATTCCTATATATCGTATATTGACAGAAGGTTTAAATATTAGAAAGCTATGCACAAGATGGGTGCCGCGCTTGCTTTCGAAAGCAGCTTCGTGAAGATATTTCAGTAAAGTGTTTGGCGATGTTTCACCGCAATAAAGTCGAATTTTTGCATCGATTTATAACCATGGATGAGATAGGGGTCCACCACTTCATACCTGGGACAATGAAACAGTCAAAGCAGTGGACTGGAAAGGGAAAAGCATGTCTAAAGAAGGCGAAGACGATTCTATCTTTAGGCGAGGTTATGGCGTTTGTTTTTGTTTTGATGCGCGTGTGATTATTTTTATTAGTTATCTTCAGAAAAGAAAACCACCAACGGCGAATATTCAAGTGATGAAATTATGAAAAAAAATCGCATTTGGCGGAAAAGAAAGTGTTGCTTCATCCGGTTCTCACATCCACTATTGCGATGGCCAAAATTAATGAATTTAAGTTCCAATTGCTTCTTCACGCACCTTATTCGACAGGTTTAGCTCCCTCGAAATATTTTATAGTTTTAAACTTGAAAACATGGAAACATGCCAACAAAGAAGAGGTGGAGTTTGCGGTTGATGGCTATTTAAAAGTGTTTGGCAGTTCTTATTATATTACAAACAGAGTATAAAAGTTATTGAATATCGCTGGAAAAAGTGTATCCATCTAAAAGAAAATTATGTTAAAAAATAATGAAAATTGCTCTCAACTTTTTTATGCCTTTTTTGTTAGGTCGGGTAGTTTTGGGACCATCCTTGTACTGCAGTTAGTGGCAGCGATTGATGACAACTTTAAAATTGGTCTGTTGATGCAATTAATCCTAAGTACGAATTAACGGCAGGAAAATACATGGGTAATAACTTACCTTGAAAAATTATTCCGTTTAAGAAATGTGACTTAAGCTGCTGAGTAATCCTAGGATTCAAAATTGTTAAATTCTAAATGTCGTCTTTGTTTTTAATTGAAAACCACAAAATTTTTTTTTAATTTTTTGACCGCTTAAGCTGTTTTTTTTATATTTTTATCAATTACTATTTTTTTTTTTTTTTTAATTTTTCGTTAAATGTATGTTTTCGAAAAAAATTTAAATCCAGTGCATAAATTAAGAGCGACACTTTACACTACCGGAAACCCGCTATAACACACAGACTCAGGAAACAGTTTGCGAGCAAGACCACTTGGAACCAGTCTAAATTGTCAACTAAACTGGCGAGCGTAAAAAGTGTTAACATTAAATCTTTACCTGCGTATTATTAATTATTTTTTGATTTTGCAAATGATTCCATCTAGTTAGAGTAAGTAGTGAATACCCGGTAACAGAGGAGTAGAAAACCGTAGTATAACAAGCATCTTCAATGGGAGGCAGTGCTAATTGCGGGATCGTTAGCTCGTCTTGGACTAAAGTGCGAATTAAAGGTGACAAAAATAAAATGCGACAGCACAGCAACACAGTCTACAAATTGCATTGGGAAAAGAGAGCACACAGCACGATTTACGGGCAGGGAATTGCAATGAATTTGTTGACAATTAATTAAACTTTAATTGAGAAAATCAACGAAACGTGCTAATAAAAACCAGGTGGGGGGAACCTTCGACTTATGTACAATATATGGTACGATTTAAATTTTCGGTTTTTATTAATTATTATACAAGAAATTTTGATTTGCTTTTGTATTTGTTTGATATTTTATTGACATTTCATGTTATGACAAATGCAGAATTTACTTTTTTCACTTGTATTATTCGTATTTTAATTTATTTGTATTTATTCATTTCAATCTTTAACTTTATTGATTTTGAAGGTTTATGTGAAATCGACGAAACGGAAAAGTTTTAAAAAAATGTATTTTTTTCCCAAAAAGTGTAAAGCGAAGGGGATCGTTTCGTATGCAGCACCTAACAGTTAAAACACAATAATAACCCGCAATTATGAATAAACCGAAAAACCGATTTTCTTTGTCGAAAAATAAAAACACTTGTTCCCTGTTGTCGAAAATACAACGTAGACTTTGTTGGTTCAATCAAATATACCGCATTTCATATGATCACAATATTTGCTTCAATATCATTTGTCTTGAAACAATACAAAACAATCCTGCAGGTGAATGAAAACCGAAGTTCACACACTTCTCTTTACAAAAGCACTCCCACCCTGTCCTCATACCGTATTCCGTACATTCGTTGTGTCGCGTGATTATTGCCGTCCGACTGTGTTTGCGAACGCTATCGTTTGAGACTCAAAAACGTTTCTAGATTTACTGTAAGTCGTTTGTCGCTTTTCTGTGGTTTACGGTTTACTAGGAATTATAAGCTTGATTAGTTCTAGCAGAGCAGCAGTTGCACAGAAGAATGCACCAGAGCCAACAAATTTAAATAGAAAACTTCACCACTCACTACTTTTTGCTTCATTAAATGCAGACGTAGGTAGAGCAAAGCTTTGAAGGTTTTTCCCAACAACTTTAGATGAGCAAATATAACGTCGATATTTCATAATAGGCTGTTTAATGTTGAGATATCAACGAATTTATGATATTTAATTACTTATTAATTATTGACGAAATTTTTAAAAGTTTAACTTTCACTTACACATCTGGTGGAAATGGTAAAACATGCCTCATTTGAAAACCGTAGTTGACCACTTTATGGCATCTTTCAAAATGTAAACTTGCCCTGTAATGCGTAAACAGCGCGTCATTATTTATATATGTACGTCCCTATTAATGTTTTTAATTGGGAATTCCTTTTCTGACACTTCCAGGAATATGATCGTTTTTCATTCCGGCAGTAAAGATAAATTTATGCGAGAATGTCTAAAAATGTTTTAAATTGGAATTTCTTGACATTTCCCGGAACATAACAATTTTTCATTAAACCAATCCAGGTAAATTTGTGTACAAATTTCACAAAAATTTCCGCCTATATAAAGTATAATAAAAAGAAATTCATTATTTTTCCAATAGATGGCTTAGTAACCTGTACCACGCGTTGCATAAGTGCGATAACGTTACGCTACATGACGTGAGAAGGAGAACATTTCATACTCAAAAAAGTGCTCAAACAAATTTAAGGTTACTTGACTCAGTATTGTTTGAGAGCGTTTTATAGATGCAAAAAAAAAGTACACTATTTAATAGTTGTTTTCTTTGATAAAGGTAAAAACGGAAGACAGGAACCTGAAAATGTGAATAGCGTTCATGGTCCTGATGCTGTAAAAACTAATTTTTTTGTGTTTCATCGATTCCATATCGATAATTTTGAGATCAAAGATGCATCGCTTTCTGGAAGACCATCTGTCGAAAATGTCATCAAACCCGACTGTTTTGTAAGCACTTTTTCGATAGCCCAGGAGCTAAAAGTTGCAGAAAAAACACTTGGAATAACTTTGGAATAACGGTGGATACAAAAAAAGCTCGATATGTGGGTGCCGCGTGATCTAACGCAAAGAACCTTATGAATCAAATTTCCATTTAAGAATCGCTGTTGAATCGCAATAAAATCGATTCATTTCTGAAGCTTATGGTGACTGGTGATGAAAAGTAGGCCATTTACAATAACGTGAAGGAAAAACGACCGTAGTTGGATCACAGTGAACCTGCGCAAACGCTGGTCATGCCAGAAAGATTTAGCTGTGTGTTTGCTGGGATGGGCAGGCAACCATCTACTATGAACTGCGCCCAATTCATAATTCGAACTTGCATTGTCAACAATTAGACCGTATGAAGAAAGCAATCGACCAGAAGCTGTCAATTTTGGCCAATAGGAGAAGAATTGTGTTCTATCAGGACAATGCTAGGCCACTCACATTGATAGTGAGTGAGTGATTTATCGTGAATCGACCATCCCGGTTTTTTGTCAGTATGTCAGTATGTGAGAAAGATATAATGAAATTATCGACAAAATGGCGAAAAGTTATCGAACAAAAAAAAAAAAAAAAAAAAATTGCGCATATGCCATGCAAAAGTAATGGGCACCTAATATTAGAACATTTTATATTATGTAAGAGAAGGCACCGTTTTTGACCCGCTCAGTTGTGGGGCAATGAACTATCCTTGAACTATGGACCCAATGGGAAAGAACATAGTCATACAGTTTTAATATTTGACCAGCAATTTTTTGATTTCACAATTACGAGCAGTATACTTCAAAATACTAAAGATAACTAAGTGTAATATGTATGCGAAGAATGCGTTTTTCTGATACTGAAGTCATACATTGTCTACGACATTGTGGGCTACAACTCATGTTGGAGTATACTTTGTGACTGTTCACTTATTGGTATCAAAAACCTTTTCTAAATACAGGTTGGCCCAAAATAATCACGCTATCGATCGATATAACTGCCACGAACTATCTTCTTTGTTGGTGCTATTTGTACAGCCCCGCGTTTATGTAGACAAGCCATGGCTTTTATTTTAACTCCAGACCAAGACATTAAAGAAGAAATGACAAATCTATTGCCCAAAATAGTAAAGAATGCATTAAAATGCAATACAAATATGCATTAGCTATGACAACAGCCACTTGGCAGGTAATATTTTTTCATTTTAACACTGGAATTTTTTTTCCTCGAAAGATGTTTTTTCCTTTTCTAAATTTTCCATCGCCATTCCGTTTTACGACATTGACTAAAAACGAAATGCTTCAACGGAAATTTTAACATTTAAGGCTAACACAGGGTTGTTTAAAGTAAACTTTGGGAGTATTTTCTCCTGTCATGTAAACGAGTTATTATTCTGATAATTATTTTATATATGCTTATCCATTTTTCGTTTTCAAGTGAAGCTAAATAAAACATACATTAAGCTATGATTTCGATGACATTTTTATTTCATTATAATGCTTGGATCTCACCTTTATGTACGAAATTCAATTTTGTTTAAATGAACGCCTCCGGATTGGTTGCAGCAGTGGATCCTTTTGCAAACTCAGGATTTAAAGCCTGTTGCTGTAGCACCCAATCAGCATATCCAAGGTGTTGAAAATAACCAGCCGGCTTTAATTGTTGCCTGAGTTAGACTCTACATGAATAGAGGTGCAAATCCAAATACAAAATACGCCATAATGAGCAGTAAGATTAGCCCAATCGCTGAGAACGCCGTGAAATCGACAAATTTGGATTATCCGCCATACTTTCATTGACTGAAGCACAGCAAAGTGCACGAAAAGTGTCCACTTTTGAATCACACCTTTTGTAGTAAGTTTTAACCATTTTTACACATCCTTCGATTGTTAAACGATCCATATTCGTGACTAGTATTAAACAGCTGACAGCCTTGCCAGACCGGTGGTTTTAGAACTACTAAATGAATAACTCTGTACAGTGCTTTACGTCATTTTATATCATATTTTATGTTGTATTTATGTTATATTTTCGAGCAAACACTTGTGCATCCTGAGGTAAATTCAGAACTGTATGGGAAATTTGTTCGTTACTAGATCGATTTTGCCAAATTTCGAACTTAATTTGTCTGTGAATATGAGCTATATTTATGTCAAATTTTAGCTTCCTAGATAAAGCGACATAACGTTTATAGTTCTTTCAACAGACACGGGGACAGAGAACGGACGTCATATATGTTATACTTTTTGGAGTCTCAAATGAGTCTTATTACGAAGGGAATGACAAAATTAATACCCCATCCTATGGTGATAGGTATAACAACATACGCTCTGTATAGCGTAGATTTCCAATTGTATAGGGTGGCGCATAAACAACGTTAAGATTTGATTAGTGAATACATTTTATGTTTAAGTCTTTTGTTTCGTCTCTTTACAGAATTAATTTAGTTAATACTTGGGAAATTTATAATGGAAAGGCTCAACACAGAACAAAGAACCAAAGTTGTTCAATTTTACTTTGAAAGTCAGCATTCGATTATTCAGAACATATCGAAATTTCTTTCATGTTCGAAATGCTCCTAGCGCTCCAACAATTTACCGATTGGTTCAGCGTTTTGGGCAACAAGGGGCTGTCTGTGATCTTCCGCATGCAGTTCGAAATGAAGTGACCATTGCTCGAGTGCAAGTAAGTATTGAGGAAAACCCCGAAACTTCCACCAGGCGACGTTCTCAGCAGTTAGAGATGTCTAGGCGGTCTTTGCAAAGAATTTTACATAGGTTACATCTTTCCCCATATAAGATGCAACTCGTGAACGAGTTGAAACCAAATGATGCACAAGAACGCATTCAATATAGCCGCCGTTAACGTTACTTATGCGCCACCCTTTATAATAATCGAAAATGTCAACTGCCGAAATTTGCTTTATTCGGCTGGATGCTAGATGTTTATTGAAAATACTTTACAACAAAATATATTGTTTTCGATAAAAAAAAGTTTTGTTATTTTTTTACTGGTCCATCACAATAACGGTTGACAATGGTTTGAAGCTGTCATCCATAACATGTTTATCAAATTACAATTAATTTACTTTAATAATAAATAAACAACAGAATATTGATACCAAAAATTAACAGCTTATTAATATTGGACCAGAGTACAATACCAATAACAAAATATGTTTAGGGAAATTGCGTATTGATGTGAAGTGGCCTAGCGACTGGCTACTGTTGATTCGAATTGGAAGACGTATTCGAATTCTTTTGTTTGTAACAAAATATTCTTGCTATTATTAATAGTTAATGCAAATATGTGATACGTATTCACACCATAAATATTTATAATAGACGTGATGGTAAATATTGATATTATTTATAAAGATTAGCATACATGAAAATATTATTTCTTGTCTTATTGTGCGGTAAATTATAGCAACGGAAAAGATATACTTTTCCGTCAAGGCTGATAAAAACAGATATAAGAGAGATATTATTATATCTGTATTACAGGTCTGCTTTACGCGTTGTTGGTGGCAGAAATCTATAGACGTCGAAATTATATCTATGTACGAGTACTTGGTTTTAAAAATTATTGAGATAGGAATCAATGGCCTTATGTTTGATGGCTTATGCGACATGCAAAATATCATCAAATTATTATACAGGGTGGCGCAATAGAACGTGCATATTGCATCATCTTTTTTTGCGGGGTAGAAAAGGCGCGGGTGGGGGGCGCCTACATCGTTGGGTTGGCGGGCTCATGGAGTTTTAGTCGCTATGAATCACTTCGACGGGAAGCGTCGCGCATTTTGCGTGCGCGCATTTTACGAGAATTCTCCTTCATATATTGCTACTAGGCGACTATATTGTGCTGAATATGGACTACGGCGAATTAGTGAAGCTCCGAGTGCTAATTTAATTAAAATATGGGTAAAGCGTTTTGAAGAGACTGGTTCAACATTTAAACCACAAGCAAATGGTCGCCCAAGAACATCTAGGACCGAAGACAATGTTGAGAGAGTTATGGAGTCAGTACGAGGAAATCCACAAATGTCGACTCGCAAGAGATCGTCTGTCTTACAATTATCGCGACGAAGTTTGCAACGAATTTTAACATTGGATCTTAAACTGCATCCGTATAAGCTGCAATTAACACAAGAATTGAAAGAGTCTGACTTCATAGCAAGGCTCGCATTTGCTAATGAAATGCTTAATCGATTTTCCAATTTTAAGAATATCCTTTTCTCTGACGAAGCTCATTTCCTTATGAATGGGTTCGTAAACCGTCAAAATTGTCGTTACTGGAACAGTGAAAATCCCGAAATCAAACACCAGAAACCATTGCATAGTCCTAAAGTGACAGTATGGGCAACAATCTCTGGCAGAGGAATAATTGGTCCTTTTTTCTTCGAAAATGCGCGGGGCCAAAACGTAACGGTTAATACGGAACGTTATGTTGAGATGTTGAACGGATTTTTGGCTCCAGAAATTGAAAGTTCAAGAATAGTGAATTCCAGAACTTGGTTTCAACAAGCTGGAGCTACCTGTCACACATCAAATGACTCCATGGCGGTGGTGAAGCAGATGTTCCCTGGCAGACTGATTTTGAAAAGAGGTGATATCCCATGGTCCCCACGTAGTCCATACTTGACGCCTCTTGACTTTTTTTTGTGGGGATACTTCAAACACAAAGTCTACAGTAATAATCCAAGAAACATCGTTCAGCTCAAGGAGAATATCCGTGGTGAAATGGCAGCCATTACACCAGTATTACTGAAGAAAGTTTTCAATAATTTTCGTTTGCGGTTAGAGGAGTGCCGTCGTAGAGAGGGCCACCATTTAGATGATGTTATTTTTAAAAAATAAACTCCATTTATTACTCTACAATGCCTTAGATTTATTTTAACCATACCTTTTGTATTTATTTTTTAATGTATTTTTTAAATATGCACGTTCTATTGCGCCATCCTGTATCAAATAATAGCAAATAAATAATGTCTAGGTAAAAATAAGCGTTGATTTTGAAAACTGGTACTAAGACATTTCGAGAATTGTACTCAAATGGTATGCGTTTTCCCGCGCTAAATACATGCAAATTCTGGAAATGGAATTGTCCTCAAAAGGAAAGTGTAAGGGAAAATTTTGGTATTTGAGACTAATACAGGGTTGTTTAAAATGAATACTGGAGGTATTTTACATGACAGTTATTCGATAGGGGAATTTTGAAATTTGTGCGTTATGCATGAAATTTAATTGAACAGAGAAAGTAAAGCGAAAAGAGGTAAGTTCGGCTGAACCGAAGTTAATATTCTCATCCACATGGATTAGATATCAGACTGTCGTACACAAAGTATCAATTCATAGTTAGAAAAGTGGATCCGTCAAAAAAGAGCTCTACTCCACTCTGCTCATTTTTCCCGTAAAGATTGGTTTTTTTTATAGTTATTGCGATTCATTGAAAAGTTTCTTGGCTTTTTAGATATCTACCATACGTAGTCTTTAATTAATGAAAAAAGATAAAAATATTACATAAATTCTGAGAAAGGACATTCTTCAAGTTTGAATTTAACCCTTGTATGAGTAAGTTTTTCCTATTCGATTGATTTGTCTCAACCATTGCACTTTAAAATCACAGCGTCAAGGACGACGTACCGAATAATTTTTAATTAATTAACAAATAGTAAAAATAGTAAAACAAATTCTAAAAAAAGGTGATCATTCTAAAGTTAAATTTAGCCCTTGTATAAACAAATTTTCTTTTTCATGTTAAACCAATTTGTCTGTTTTGTGGCAGTTTCGAGCCATAGCGTAAATAATGGATTACCTGCCCAGTGTCAGGTAAAGGAGCGTGTCATGAATATCCTTTTCCTGTACATAACATATCGAATTTGCCCGGTTTTTAAGTGAATATTCCTTTTTTGTAGAATTTTTCGATAGTTACGCCTACAGTTAAGACGGTTAGATGGTTCTTTAAAGAGTTTTTAACCTGTAAGGACCCACTCCTTTATCTTTTGTAACTTTTAGTTAATGAGTAAATGACGCATTTTTTTAAAAGAAAAGAATGAAAATGCGTATTATTGCAAACCTATATTCAGTCTTGTATGAGCTACTTTTTTCATAATGGATCGATTGCGTCCCCATGTGCTGAGAGGACTTCGTGCAAACTTGCGGCCAGGTAAGTGGATTTTTCAGACACGTCCTCTTAAATAAAAACCAAATTCCGTTGCATATCATGAATGCAACATGATAAAGATTCTCACATTCAGTGAACTTACACGCATTCTATTACTCACACAACGAGACCTACAGTTTAACAACGACACCGATCTTCACAGTTTGAGAAGCATTTACAAGACTTGTCGATTACTCTTCTACTCAAAGTGTGTGTCTAACAAACATCGAGATGACCACCGCTCAAAAACTAATAGGTGGTGTGATGGGTGCACCACAAAAGTACAGGGTGGGCCATAAGGGTGTTGGCGGTTTAAATATTCAATTAAAAAAAAACTACGAAACATAAAAAAATATATTTGTATTTTTAAAAAGTAGAAGCATGGGAATTTTTAAGACTTAAAAATAATGTTGTCCAAATGGCTTACCTCGGTTGCTTGACACTCTTGGAACCGAAGTCGCAAATTTTGGAAAACTCGTTGAAAAGTTGTTCTCGGTATTTTGTTACTTTCCTGAATAATGTTCCTCTCAACTGCTCTAAATTGGTCGGATTATTCTCGTAAACTACCGATTTGAGGTAGCCCCATAGAAAATAATCGCATGGAGAGAGATCGGGGCTACGTGGGGGCTATTCAATATCCCCCCTTTTCGAAATGAGTTTTCCAGGAAAAACATTTTTCAGCAGCTCTATGGATACCCTAGCCGTATGACATGTGGCCCCATCCTGTTGAAACCACATCCTGGAGGTATTGCCTAGAAGTTCTTGCAAAGCTGGCACCAAAAAGTCTGCTAGCATGTTGCAATAATTGTTCGCTCTAACCGTCATCGCATGCCCTCTTTCGTCCTCAAAAAAGTATGGTCCAATAATACCGGTTGACGTTATCCCAGCCCACACGACAAGCTTAGGGCTGTGAAGTGGACGTTCATGCAAGCGTCGGGGATTAGTCTCGAACCAGAACCGACAATTTTGCTTGTTCACATGGCCATTAATGTGAAAATTGGCCTCATCACTAAAAATCACGTTGTTGAAATTGTTGAACCGCTCCAGCATCAAATTGAAAAAGTTAAGTCGGTTATTGGCATCATCGGGTTTTAATTCTTGGACTATCTGAATCTTATAAGCCTTCAAATGCAAATCACGTTTCAAAATTCGTCGTAAAGTTGTTCTTTTGACATCCAAAGACTGACTTCTCTTACGTGTTGACTGTTGCGGATTTCGCTGAACTTGAACACAATGTCGGCTGATCTTGCAGAAACGTAATTGATACCACGAACCGTAATTGATACTGTTGAGCCGGTTGTTTCGAACATTCTGATCCATTTTCGTATCACATTGGCGCTTGGAACTTCACTTAAATCGTGTAAACCGTGTCCATGCCGATACAAACGTCGTGCAGTAATCACTGATTTATTGTTTTCGTAATACGCTCGGACACAAAATGCACGCTGCACTCCCGTGTACGGCTCCATGGCGACTAAATTTCCAGGAAGCGGCGCAGCGAACAACATATCCCCCCGCCACCCCGTGCCGCGCGTTAACGAGAAATTGAAGAATTAAATCGCCAACACTCATATGGCCCACCCTGTATTTTTGTTTGGAAAAATATAGGCCCTGCCTACTTTGCTTCTACCGCTTCAAAGCCACTGGTAACTTAGAAATCAGCTTCGTCTAGAGCGCCAATATGTGAATTAAAAAGCCTAACCCATTGTATCGGCTAAAGTATGGTTAATAATTGATTTTATTTTCAAATTTCGTTGGCTTATATTTAAACATAACGGTATTCTTAATCCTATTTTCTTATGTCCTAATTTTACATTAGAATAGACATATTCATGCATAATATTCATATTCACTCATGCATAAATTGTGTGAAATTCATCTTAGAGATGGTACTATTTAAAGGATGGGAAAGTACCATATCGAGTACAGTGGCTATATCTGGAATTGAACCAGCAATTATGTGAACGATAGTCGGTTGTACTACCATTCTGCCACGGTTGGTCAGAGATTCCCTCTCATCTTACATTATCAAATGTTTTTTCAACGAAAACGGGTATTTTTTATTATTTTTCGATAATCACGCCCAAAATTAGGGTGGTCCCTAAAAAAATTATGTGAAGTGCAATGATTCCCCCTAGTATCTGTGCAATACCACTGTGTATTGTTTTTAATTAATGATCAAATAGTAACTTTTTTGAAAAAATCTTGAAGAATGGTAATTTTTCTAAAGGTGGGTTCAGTAATTGTGTGGGCAAGCTTTTTCTTACCGAACCGACTCATGGCCAGTTTCAAATTTAACCCGACCATAAATATGAGATATATTTGTACCAAATATCATCGTTTTAGCTAAAGTGGTGTGACCTCTACGATGATTTCAATGGACACACGGGCAGAGATACACGACATACATTTTTAAGACGATCGGGAATTCATAGGGTTGGCCGGGAATTGGTTTCGGTATTTTCTTTTTCCTGCTTAATGTACGCTTAAATTTTTTAATTCAAATAATTAATACTAATCTACAATGCAAGTGTCATTTTGTTCAATGACCTTCTGCCATCGTTCAGGCAACTTTTTCATTTCAGATTGGAAATATGACTGATCGTTCCCAGCCAAATGCTGGCACAATTCTGTTTTAAAGGATTTTCAATTCCCGAAAATTTTCCAAACTCCAGAAAAAGGAGGTTACAGCATAATCTCCTATCCAAGCACCATTATTTTTCCCGAGTCTGCAAAAAAGTGTGAGTCCTAGCGTTGTCGTGGTGAAAAATCGCGCCTTTCCTTTCATCAAGCTTTATCAATTGTAGGAGTATATGTTTTGGTTCCTTGGAAGAAGTTCAAAGTAAACCAGTCCCATTAAAATTCCACCAAATTTTCAGCATAACAAGGGTGTCCTTCGTTTGAAAATGTGGTAAATAATCCAGTTTTTAAAACAGGGGAATATTTCGGTTACGTTTAAACAATAAATCGCTTTGTCAAGTGGATTTCCTTTAATTTGTGCAGAATCCAAATATGAAACTTTTTGACGAGACCAAGTTATTTCAAATAGTTTTCAACGCGTGACAATTTTAGCTTCTTGCAATTTCAAGAAAATAAATTGGTCCATCTGGCTCAATGACGGTTTTAATTTCGTACTCATTTGGTTGAGTGCTGCTATTTTCATCTTTGAGAGTGGAATTCCTAGAACAAAATTTCATAAAGTAATCGTAGCATGTGCCTTTGGTTAAGGCATCAATACATGTCGCAAAATATTTCGATGTGCTTCCGTGGCTTTTTTGCCTTTCCATAAATAAAAGAGCAAAAAATAAAAGGGGAAATATTTTTTTTATGTCTCCATATTCTCAACAACATTTAAAAGTAAGCTAGCAATTACAAATTTAGTGACGCAACACAATTAGAAGATTGGAGTGTCAACCATATAACGGTATAACACACAATTTAATCAGCTGAGTTAAAGCATTTCAAAAATGTCAAAAGTACCATCTGTGTGGAATAAATGGAAATTAATTTCTTGGTAATCTAACAAATGCTTTATGTGATCTCAGCTGAGTATTTCAAGCTCTTATAAACGAAATGACGAAACGAGTATATATCCACATCCAAAGAGGATGTAAAGATCACAATAAAAATCAATTTCAACAAGCATCAGCTGTTTCCTGTTTTGTTTACATCCTCTCTCTTTTTACCCGGCTCTACTTATTACCCATCGAGAATGAACAAGTGACGAAATTCCGCGGAATAAAAACGGATTCTCTCGCGAAGAGGTAAACTTTTTGAAAGAAAAAAGTAAACACAAACAGCTGGCTGACAATGTGAAATGTAAACATATGAAACTATAATTATCAAACCTATTTATTATTCCAACGTATACATATAATAGAATTTTTATGCCCTTGAATCATTTGCTTATAAATACTTACAAATATAGATTTTTAAGACAGGACCTGTAAATTCTCCCGCCCCAAACTCTTACCACATTTTCCAATTTCTTCTCGTATTGCAAGTTTTTGGGGTAAACGAGCGAATGCCTTTTTGTAACAATCCTTTTTGGGCAATCGAAAAAACGTAATGACAAAGTTGGCTAAAACGAAGTTCTATTTCAGAACATACCAGCCTTGAGGAATAAACGTATTCACTCTGTAGTAAAAACATCCCTGTGACAGCATTTCCAGACGAAATTTCTGCACAGAACTTATCATAAAAATAAAAATTATTGCAAAGCGAAAAACGTGCTAGACGCTCTGAGAGAAACGACATAATTTATTCAATATTTTGCATGCTCTATTTATTTGTATTTCAGTTGCAAAATGTTTATAATGTAATTAATAATAATACGGAATTGAGGGAATTGAAAAACACCCCCATATAAAGCAATCATAAATTACCTGCACCGTGTTGCTGATATCAGCAGCCGGAGTAACTTTTAGTGAAATTTCTTCCAATGTTATTTCACACATTTTCAGAAATAAATTACAGTTTCATTGAGTTAACTTGTTTATTAAACATTCATTAATTTAATATATCGAATTTTCTTCAACACGATAATGGATTTTGTTTCCCATTCTAATCTCACTCTCGGTAACGAGACACACATTCGTTAATGGCGATAACCACCAAAATGCCAACATTTGAATTCAAATTAACTTTTCACTGAGTTGCTGCATTTCCGGTTTGCAGTTGTCATTTCATTCAGAAGAAAGTCAATTTCCATAAATTTTCGTTAAGAAAAATTAACTCTTTAACTTATAACAATTAATTGAAATCATTTTTGGCATTTCACCGACCTGATCGTTTCACTCAAAAATTAAAACTGAAAATCATAAAAAATACGATCGGAAAACAATATTTTCCTGCCCGTTCTATCTAATTTGTTTTAAATACTTTGTGAAAATGGAAATTCAGAAATATTTTAGTACAGCACGTCATCAATAAACGTTTTCGTAGTATCTTTTTTCTAAGTTAGATAATTATTTAATTATGAACAATAACATCAACAATTGAAATGAAGGCAAACAAAAATACCACTTGAGATTGTTTAAACAAATGAGATCAAGAACAAGAAAAATATAAATCATTTGCATTTAATTTAATAATGTTTATAATTTTGAAGGAAATTTATGTATGTGCTGAGGATTTAAAAGAATTTGGAAAGTCTGTTAGACAAAAAATGGAAGTATTTTCTCCGCCATAATTTCCCACATCAAATTTATAAGTCACCTAAAGCAACAAATTGTACATTCTATGGCGTTTCAAAATCAACGTCCTTAAAAACATGTTTCATATAAGCTTATTGTGGAAGCCTTTTCAGGCTGGAACATGTTCATCTATTAGAGCAATATGAATCATAAAACGCTACTGCTGCATTTTAACACGCTTGGTCGTATACCGAAGTCGGTAAGCTAAAGATAACTAGCACATATATGAACATATATTTATTCATGATGTACAGTTTGTTTTCCTTATATATCTATTAAGGATTTTATTTAAAGTAATATAAGTGTTTTTTGGCCTTAAAGGCTTAATATTACTGTATGATGAACAAATAAATAAATAAAATAAAAATGTGTTATTAAATATATAAATGTGAGTGGTTCCAGTTTTAGTGTTGGAAATCAACACTATACGTCTGGCATTGCCACACAAATGAAACTTTTCTCTTGAAAAAACATAGTACTATCCGATGAAAAAATGTAATTTT
>JAHXMU010036866.1:21433-34288 GCA_019455685.1 Philornis downsi
TGATACGATGGTTAGTATACGCGACTATCGTTCACAGATCCCGTCTTCAAAACTTTATGAGCAAATGCACGAGATTTTACAAAGCCACTACAGAAAGTTCAGCTGGTCAACTAATTTATTCATACACCTACGACTAAAAGAACTTTCCAAGTAGCTGTATGTATGAGGTATTAAAAAAATTATTTTTTTACTTGAAAGATCCATGTATGCCATCATGAATGGAATATAATATCGTTTACATGCCTGCAGCGGCTTCTCACAATGGCACAAATCCAAGAGGTTCACTTTTCAATGACCCTGCCGTATAGATTCGGCTAAATTTGCGCGATAGCCTAGATTATGTTGACTTGAAGGACATGGATAGATTGCGTTTTAATGGCACAGAACTGCGACTTCAGAAAATGTCACATGAAAAGTCTAGCGTAGTCAAATCTCGCAATCTCGCCATTTCGCGTAACCTTCGTTCTTGGAATTGTTGGAAATACATCAGAAAAAGCGTCGCAGTTTTTGAGAAATTAAAGTGAATAAAAAGAAGTGGGAAATTTTGTTTTTTCTTTTTAATTCCGTGATTTGAAACCGTTACGAAAGCATCTCTAAAATAACTACAAATGATTGTATTTCTTTTATTTCGAAATTTGTATGTCTTATGGGAGTTATGATATTTGCCATTCTTTAAGAGGCATTTATTATACCGCTCCCAGTCTATGAATTATATAAGATGTGATTGAATCTTTCTTCAGACGTAATAGATTGTTGACACTTGTACATGCTGCACGAGTAATACGTAATAATTTATTTTATTTTATATACGGGATTGAATAAAATTTTGAAAAACAAAAAAAAAAAAAACACAAAGTAAAGGTAAAAACGGAACTAAATAGATTTAAGAGGGACAAAAAAATAAACACAATGAATTGCAAGAGACACAAACATTTCGAAATCTTTGCAAGTGTAGTTCATGGTACTAGGATTTATTTATAAATAAAATATAATTGTTGTTATTTTTTCTGCCTTCTTTAAAAAAAATCGAATAGAACCTCATTGAAATTTGTAATTTCCCAAAATTGTTAAGGATTTTCATTAACTTTGCGACATGAGGAAAATTTATATAATAAATAGAATTTTTTTTTACAAAAACTGGCATCACAATTCATGAGTTTATAAAATATCGTATGCAAAGGAATGCTGTTATTGCCAGGCCAACATAAAGAACCTAAAACAACAGGCTGGTGGTAAGTTTATATATTAATAGATAAGGAGGCCCTTCAGGCTCTTCATTGGCATTTCACTGTGATGGCGAGATTCCGTCTGCTACAACAGATGTCGTTGCTAATGGTGCTACATGAAATTCAATACATACATATCTTGCTATATATATATATATATATATATATATATAAACAGCCAATAGACAAGGCCAGATGTGGAAGATCGCCAACATTTATTGAGTATTTTAACAATAAAACAAATAATTCTTAATTGTATAAGAAAAGTACATACATTTTAATTTAAAATTTTTCAAAAAAATATTTTGAATTTATTTTTTGATCTATAATATAATTTGATTGATTTTGATCTATACTGTACTATGATTTATGTTTAATATTCGTTGTCAATATCATATTTGTGTTAGTTATTATTTGCCATCAGTTCATTAGTTCACTTGAACTAGTTTGTTTATAAGTCATCTTACCCACTGACACGGTATGGAGGTGTTCTTAAAGAAGAACACAAAGTCCAACCTAATAGAATTTCTCATCCAAAAATTTGTGAAATAGATTATTTTGACGGCTGTGTTGGAGTTTTTGCCACCAAGCGCAACAGACCAATAACAGTACTATTTGAATTATATTCGACGTTGTGTTCTCCGTTAAAATCATCTCCATACCGAGCCAGTGGTTACGATGGCTTATGAACGAACTAGTTCACACTCGGTAAATCATATCTCAGAAATATGATATGACAGATATCTGTGCCGAATTTCACATCATAAACCTCTTCAGTGCTTGAGCAGTGCTTGGCTTTGTGCAGAGCAAAAAGTGATTTAGAATATCTACAATATTTTTACGATGTCTGATTTAGTTGAACAAAGAATTTGCATTCAATTCTGTTTGCGGAATGAAAATTCTACTGCGGAATCATTTCGAATGTTGTGAAGGCCTTTGGTGAACAGATTTTGTCACAAATAAATATTAGCAAGTTCAAAAAAGATGAGAATGAATGTAAGACGAAGATCGCTCCGGAGCATCAAACATCAACCCCTAGCAATTGAAATCAAGTTAAAATTTGGTGCTCAAAAATCAATTGGCGACTTTACTTACGTCTTCCGCTGCTTAGTATATTTGCGAGCGATTGCAATACTGCGACTTTGTACGACGCATAGATGCATAGAATATATTCGTTCTAGGAAAAGAACTCAACCGTTGAGTGAGTTCAAATAAAATAGAATCTATTTAAGCTCGCAGATATAGACTATATTCGTTCCTGAAAAGAAATTAAAATATTAAAATAAATCCACAACTAAGCAAAGTTTTCATTGGTTAGTTGATTATAAGCGTGACCGTACAAGCATCTTGTATGTGGCTGTTCAAAATTTGCCGACCGTGATGCGATAGTTCGCATATCCCGTCTTCAAACCCGCATAGAGCCCAGCTATCGTCATATGAGCGGCGATTACCTCGATGTGTCTGACGAACACTTCGAGTAGTCGAGTATTCGATAGCATGTAAATGCTTCTTAAACTGTAATGTTCAGAATCGTCGTTATACTGTAGGTCCCGTTGGGTGAGTTTAAATAGAATAGAATGTGTGTTAGCTCACAGATATAGATTATATTCGTTTGCAAAAAGGAACTAAAATGGAAAAACAAATCTACCACTAAGCAAAGTTTTCATTGCTTAGTTGATTATAAGCGCGATCGCACAAGCATGTTTTATGGGGCTGTTCAAAAGTGGCCGGCCAACCGTGATACAATGGTTAGTACGCGCGACTATCGTTCGCATGATCCCGGGTTCAAACCCACATAGAGCCTAGCTATCGTCATTTGAGCAGCGATCACCTCGATGTGTTTGACGAGCATTTCGAGTAGTCAAGTATTCGATAAGCCTTGTAAATGCTTCTCAAACTGTAATAATCAGAATCGTCGTTAAACTGTAGGTCCCGTTGGGTGAGTTTAAATAGAAAATATAGCTCAAACATCAGTAGTTTTTTTTTTTCTTTTTGTAAGATTTCTTCGAATATCGTTTCTCTTGCCGGGTCAAACTGTCAACAAAGAATATTATTTGAATATTTCCATTTTTTCCAAGAAGGAAAAGAAAAAGAAAAAATTATTCGTAAAAAGATATCAGATTTATGGGCAAACAACTCCTGCCTGCATTGACTCTTTTAAAATTTTAGAATTTTAACTAAAATCGCCCCGTAGCCATTATATTCGTCTAATTTAGAGCCGTGTTATTTATGAGCATTTCCTACACTCAAGAGAAACAGCTTCGGATCATTTTGAGCCGATTTAAAGGATTGGACGTGGACCGTAACGTAATCTAAATATCATACGAATAGGTAACTATTTGGCATACTTCAAGGATTAGAAAAAACTTTGGCATAAGGGTATTGGGTCCGGGAAGGGAATTCTTTTGAAATAAATTAAGACGAATAAACAAAAATTTTTGGAAAAAAAACTTGTCTTACTATTTGGATATGGTAGTATATGAATTAGATCTTAATATTTTAGTTCTTTTGGTTCATTGTGTTATTCCAGTTCAATCAATGTTAAGAATAATGCCGCCAATATCAACAAAACGAAATTAACGCCTTTGCATATGCAATATATTTGCAAACTTTCAATAAATAGAACGAGTACAAACAGTACGCTTTCAAAACATATGATCGATCGATTTATGAATTAGTAACAGCGATTTAACTCCTGTTATCAAAGGAGCAAAGTAAACGCCCGAGCAGTAAAGAACTATTATCTGGAACGATCTTTGTAGTTCTAGTTATTATCAGCACGTTTATATTGCATAATTGACCGTGTTTCACATGCATATAGATAAGAACTTGTGACTATTGAATTATTTTAGATTTACTTCATATCTTGTTCATTGTTACGATGGAGTTCAAACGTACTAGTTCTAATGGAATTTTTTTATTGTGAACTGTATGAATTAGTTCTTCATAATACTAAAGATGGATACAATGCAATAGGCGCCTATGCATATGCTACATGTTTTGCCAGTTCGAAAAAAAAGAGTGGGCTTGAACGGCGCACTCCCAGCACTTATGAAATAGGTTGGTCAATTGAACTGAAAAGAACTATGTACTAGAAAGAGCGATTTAGATCACTTATTCAAAGGAGCGAAACAAACGACTTAGTGGTAAAGTCCAGTTAGATTATATTACTTTTCAGCTCAGTCATTCACTAAAATAATCAGTCAAAACATACTTTTCATATATTACTAGAATGAAAGGAGTACTTTGTGTTCACCTAAACGATATCATTAACTAAATCTAGCAGGAAAAAGGATGAAGCGAATTAAAGCAGATAAATGAAGATAAAGACATATATGATGCGTTAACAAATATGGGTAGAATTTTCCTCCATGGTTCATTTTTATTAATTTTGAAATATATGAAAATTAAAACTAACTGTATTTGTCCTAATCTATTAATTCCTCTTACAGTCAATCTGTAAACATTTCAAAATAATACAAATTTGATTTAAACGAAATGGGTAAAGTGAATTGAAAGGGTGGAACTAGTTCATTTTTAGTTCATTACTAGTTTCTTCAAATTTTTTAGCAGTAACGAATAATTGGTAATAAAAATTTTGTCTTTAAAAATAATAACAAAATTAAATGAATAAATCATCAACCTAACTCTATCATTATCTTGAAAACTCAATAAATTTGCTGCATTAGTATCAAAGCCCAGGATCCTAAAAAAAAACCCCGACCATCGCTTTCCTGTAAAAATGTATAAATTAAGCATCTCCTGTTGCATGACAACATTAATGTCAATAACTGCTGCTGTTTTACCTTCTATAATTAGTTTATCATGTTTACTTCGTTTGCTTTCTTCAGAACAACCGCTTAAATGGCATTAACTGATGGAGGACGTACACAGCGAATACTGTACGCATGTTGAATATTATTATGTCCTTACTCGTACCTTATCGTATCACTCATACGCCACGGTGCTTATTGTGAATCTACAGCTATTTACACGCTATTTTACTACCCAGCAAAAAAAGTGGAAGTCATTTGAAATTAATCACAGGCTCACTACTTTTAAAAATGCAATCCATGCAGATTTATCGCTTCCAATGAATCAGTTTTGAGCCACTTCCAAAGCCATTGTAGTGAAGTGCTTAAAGAAATGATTTTATATTAATTTATGATGCCAAGCAACTAAAGAGAAATGTCTTCTAATTCGAAGAATTCCAAGAACTATTTTTCAAAGAACATAATAAGCTCCCAAGCAATAATTGCTGGCAGTCGGTTTAAAGAAGCTTCTTTTAAAGTTTTTGGCAAACATGTATTTACCCTACTTTATATGATGGCCGATACGCTAAGTTTGTCATTCTATTTGTAAAAACTACAAACACTCAGAGACCATATAAAGCATGTACAGTTTTATGTCGCTAATAATATCCGTCCCCAATACTGCGAGCTGGAGACCATGGCAGAGGATGTACAAACTTTGGCCCTACGAAATATTAGGTGCTCTTCTAATTCAGTGCCTGTATACTGTTTCTTTTTCAAAAAAAAGTATCAAATCCGCAGGAATTTGAAACTGACTTTTAATATAAACAAAACCACAATAAAGATAACACAATAAAAAATCAATTCCTTGAACAATAAACATTTGATTTGAATTGCCACGTCACTCATGAACATAAAAGGAAGAGGCATCATAAAATTTTGATTCCCTCCACCATTACCCTATCACAGGTTGTGATGAATATTCGCTTGTTTGGATTCACTATTTTTTCTGGGTTTAGAAAATCCAATTTTCACTTCATGTTTTGTCTTCCTTTTGGGGTCTTCCACAAAAAGCTGTTTCCCTCTGTGTTAGCTTATGGATGAATCCATTTTATATCCTTCCTTCATATCCTTTTGACTTATATATCACAATTGGCCTTTTAGTTTTTGGTATGAAATGTATAAGTTTTATTAACATGTGTGTGTGTGTGTACGCCACACATACATATATAAAAGTCAATGTGAAAAGGTCATTGACTTTATTTGCAGGCGAAGACATAAAGAATAAATACTCGTATATGTGTTAAGCAGACTAATTTACATGTCACTGTCAACTTTTTTTTACTCATGTTTATAAACAGAATCAGCAAATCTATACGATTTGAATATGTAGGTAAAACAAATATTTTTGACGCAAAGACCCACATTCGGGCATCGTATCATATACCAATTTGTATGATTCATGGTTCTTCAAATCTATAAAATTGTAAAAGTATGAATTAGTAGGATGTTTTAATTTGTATGGGTAACAAAAAAAACGTTATAAGGATTGTTGCTGTATCGTTTTTTAGGACTTTTGCTGAATATCACCAAAATCATCTTCCAGCTAACGAATTTTTCGGGAAAAATCGACACTACTGTTTTCCTATCTACTTATCCCCGCAATATTGTCTATCGCTAGCCACTACTTATTCTCATCTTCTTGTCGGCATTCACAGCTTACCACATCGTTAGAAAGCTTTATCTATTCAGACTATCTAGAAATCGATCAAATTTTTAATTTCTTCATATGATGTAAAGCGCTGCTCAAGCAAACCATATGTTATCGATGGAAATAAGTAATAATCGGATGTATCACCGTCTTCTGAAGATGGTGGAAGAGGTAGAAGTCTATGACCACGTTCCGATACAATATATTAGAGGTTTTTTTTCTATTCATTTTCCTTTATTGAATTTTTCTTTTGAAATTCACAATAAGTATTCACATCTTAATCCTATCTTAAACTAAAGTATCCTGCCATTGCCGGATCTTATTTTTGGTGAGCCGAATTTTGTATCACCGGACCAAGTCTAACGTGTCCTTTCTTCTTAGCCGGTCATGACTGGGAAAATGTTGAAGGTTTTGCGCGAATGGGTTTGAGTGGGAGGACAACTTCGATGCATATGACTTGCTTAATTTTCTTTATTCCTCGGAAATATAAGGAATGTTGAAATCCTTGTATATGTTATCATTCCTAATATACCATGGCGCACCACAAATTTGGCTCAGTATTCTTGATTAACTTCTCTGTAGCTTATTTATGTTAGAAACCAATGCGGTTCCTCACAACTGGATGCCATATGTCCATATTGGCTTCAATATAGTTTTGTAGGTGGTGATTTTATTTTCCAAACTGAGAGTGAACTGGGAGCCAATAAACCAGTGGAGTTGAGCCATTTTTAATTTCAATTAAGTGGTTTTTGAAGTTTGACTCCATTATTCGCTGCTGTTCAATTTGCTCTCTTATTACGCATTCTAGAAATGGTATGTCAACCGTCGTTTGCACGCCGTGTTACACGACCGATACTATTCCACGTTATTGTTTTTTTTTTTTTCAATATTTCTTTATGGTTTCCAAAAGCTACAGTCTAAAACTGTATGTCCTATATGGTCTTGATGATAACCCCACTTATTTTGCGCTGCTCAGTGCTTGAATTGCTAAATTTACGATAACTGGTTAAGGACTGTGTGAGATAAAAATTTGTTTCGCCATGATTTTTGTTTATCCATTTTTAAATACAGGGTATCAGTTCATTTGAGAACTTCCTCCTCGTGTCAGTTCTCCTAGGCGTAATGCAAATTATTAGACAATATTTGGAATGGAATCTCCACATTTATATTTGGTACAGTTTCCGCACCAGCAAGGGTTAAGTTTTTCAATGTAAATCAGCAGCTTATCCTTCCCAAGTAGTCTTTCGTAATTATTCTTAATAATTAACTAACTAACTAAGTAAATGACTATTCGTAACAAAACTGCAAAGGATGCTTATGAACGTTTTTGCCATTGTGTCGATCTGTCACACAGAATATATCAATTTTTATCGATATTTGAGAATATTTGCAATAGTATTTCACATTTTTATTTGTAGACTTCAAAAGTCCACCATTTTGTCAACAATATTGAGAGGCTTCCAGAAAACGTAATTTCACGTCTTGGTGACGTCAATTGGCCACCAAAGCCATGCAATTTAACGCCGTTAGACTTTTTTATGGGGCTCCGTAAAAGACCTAAATTCGTCAAGTTATTGCCGAAATATCGTCTGAAATGTGCGAAAAAGTGGTCGAAAACTACCACAAAAGGATCAACTGCTGCAACCAATCCAGAGGCAATCATTTAAATGACATTGTATTTTGTACATAATGGCAAGATCCTGGCATTATAATGAAATAAAAGTTTAATCGAAATCATAGCTTTATGTGTGTTTTATTTAACTTTACTTTTGAAACCGAAAAATGGATAACTCTGTATCAAACAAAAAGTACAAAACATCGAACAAACAATGATTACATTTAGGTACCAATAAAACGTCCTACTGAGTTACCTGTACTGTTTCAACTAAATTTGTAATTTGGAGCGTCCGCATTTTGCCATATCTTGAACTTATTCCCATCGGATTTTATTTTGTAAATTAAATTAGATTCGTCCTCATTCCTTATTTTTGATTTTTTTAAAAAACAGACCATTGACTGGTCTGCCTGTCCTCAAAGTTGGGTCAAATTTCTCTCCGTTATGAAGATTGAAGTATTTAAGTCTTTTTGAAAATCCAGTTACACACGTCAAGGATTTGTATGTTTTCGTAAAAACTTTCCTTTGTTTTCCTGATTCTTTGTGCTAAATTTAGTAAATCAATTGTTTTACCGTCAAATTTCGGACAGTCATTTGTTACGACATATCTAATCTTGTCTAAATTTGCGATATGGATTTCGACATCACAGACTCGTCGTATAAAGTCGAATGATTTCAATTAATATTAATTAATCTTCCTGAAGCTGTAGGTTTCTGTCTAATGACCACTGTAGTTAAAAGAAAAAAATTCTTTTGGTAAAAAGTGGCAACCTTATAAAACATATGTTTTAAGTTTCAAGGCGTTACGTTGTTCAGTATTTTTATTTGAGCCATCAAAAGTAAACAATCTCCGTAAATTTTTAAACATGAAAAAATTCCTCGCCGTTGTATAATTTAATATTTCCATTTGAAAGGCCTCAGTCCAACTAATATTAAAGCCGAACTACAGCCTACTTAGGGGACGATTGCCGCCTCGTTTACGACAGTAAAATATTGGGTAGCAGAGTTTAAACGAGACCGTACGAGCAGCCAAGACAAACACCGTAGTGATCGACCAATTAAAGTGTCCACACCTGACACGGTTAAGATAATCCACAAAACGGTATTGGATTATCGTCTCCAATGGCTGAAGGTGCGTGACCCAGCTGAAATGATAGGCATTTCAAAAAGTGTTATACATCGTTTATTTGAAGATGAGAAAGCTGTGCGCAAGATGGGTGCCGCGTTTGCTTCCAATAGTGCAAAAACAGCATCGTAAAGATGTTTCAGTAGAGCGTTTGGCTAGGTCTCGTCGCAATAAAACCGAATTTTTGCGTCAATTTATAACTACGGATGAGTCTACTACTTCACACCTGAGAGAAAGGAACAGTCAAAGCAGTGGACTGGAATGGAAAAATCGTGTCCAAAAAAGGTGAAGATAATTCCAGCTACAGGCAAGGTATGGCGTCTGTTTTTTTTTTTTTTTTTTTTTGGTATGCGCAAGGGATTATTTTTATGGATCATCTTCAGAAAGTAAAAACCATCAACGGCAAATATTATGCTAATTTATTGCAACGTATAGGTGGCAAAATGAGGAGGAAAAGACCGCATTTGGCAAAGAAGTAAGTCCTGTTTCATCACGACAAGGCTCCACTACACACATCCACTATTGCGATGGCCAAAATTAATTAATTAAAGTTCGAATTCATCACGCATGATATTGGTCAGATTGAGCTCCCTTGGGATATTTCGTATTTTAAAGCTTAAAAAAATGGCTCGGTGGCAAAAGGTTTGCCAACAGTGAAGAGGTGGAGTCGGTGGTTGATGGTTATCTTAAGGAGTTTGACATTTCTTACTATAAAAGGGGTATAGAAGCTATTAAATATCGGTGGAAAAAGTGTATCGAGCTGAAAGAAGATTATGTTGAAAAATAAAGAAATTTATTCCCAACTCTTTTGTGTCTTCTTTGTTAGGTCGCATAAAATTGAGCGCTGTACACAAATTATGTGGCAGATGGCGCTGAAACTCCCCAGCGGTATAGAGGATAGTCCAACTTAGCGGCGAAAAGAAAAGCCCTTTAAGCGAGTTTATTTAATGGTCAATTCCCTGTACTTTTCTTCTATATATATATATATGAATCAAAAACAATGAGAATCATTGTTTTTGAGAATCAAAAACAATGCAAATGTATAGAAAACTTGTTTTGCTCTGGGATGAATTTCGCTCGCTTATTACGTTTTTTCACAATATGGAACTTTAATAGCTATGCGAATTTTAATTACAAAGACAAGACAAAATATTTCAAGTTATGGAGTTATTGGGCAAAGAGCGTAACGAAGAGAAAGGGATCATTTTCATCTCTTTTCTCTCCAAACATTTCAACTTTGGTTCCAAAACGAAATAATATATAATGTGTAATATGCGTATACGTTATCTTCGTGCAGAAGCACTTACCAGACTTATCGATTACTCGACTAGTAAAAGTATTCGTCAATCACATCGTAGTGACCACCGCTTAAATAATGATAAGTGACTGTACGCGGAATTGAACCCACGAGCATGTGAGCGATAGTAGCGTGTACTAACCACCGTCCTTCAAATTAGCTAGTCCTTAGTTTTATGACATTTCTTAATGATTTACAGTAGTTATTGTGTCTACCCGCCAACCAAACAGACGAGCATCGCTCAATCGACTTAAAAAGCCCCTGAAATACATTTATTTGGTAAAAACATAATCGAAATAATTGATATTTTAAACGCTGCTTTTGGGTGTTACACTTTTGTCGTATCAAATGATATGAACCTTTATTCCATTCGCTGAAGGTGTAAAATCATTCTGACTGAGATATTGTGTTCATTAATTCCCATTCAACTAATTAAAAGTATTTTCGATTTTCTACTACTTTTGCGTTTCAATAACTTAGGAAGCTGTTCAAGATAACGATTAAATACTTAAAGACCTAGAAAAGCAACACATTGCCTATGTTTATAGCCCAACAGTGTTCTTTATCAAGGTCACAAGTTATCGCTTACATTAATTTTCGCCACATATGGCCTGGCTTATATGGCATAATAGCACAATTGAACGTGACCTTGTTGCGTTACACAGCCATTCATATTTCGTTGTTATAATTTGTTGTTGTTGTTTCTTTGACACCCAGCAATAGGATGTATTTTTTGTGGTCATCGAAATAAAATAATTAATTGATCGGCATTATGTCTACATAAAAAAATACAGACACAACTTATTAAAAATAACAGCTGACCAGTCATATATGTAGCTCATAACACACATACAGACGCTTACGCATTGTGGCGTATAAGCAATTTTTGCACATTGTAGTGATAATGTCAATTACACGACATTATCGACATAACAATTTACACATAATGATAATCTCAAATATACGTCTTTATCGACGTGCAATAATATCAATCATACGCGATATGTGGTGGCAATTATTAGTATTGAAATGGTATTTACGGGCAATTGAAAATAAAACACACACACACAAATACAAATTAATATCCACTAACAATTTGAAAAGGTATCAGCAAGAGGATTTAACTGCAGTATTATTTATTTGTCATTTTGGAAAAAAATCAACGCCATTATAATTTTTATATATTTTGCTAACGATATTAAAGAAATGTGGGCGTTATTGTAAAGCAACAAATCAAAACTTTTAGTCTCTATATTAAATGCGTTTGTAATTGCCGAAATATTGTAGCATTATCGAGTATGTGATGTACCATCCATCAAATTTATTTGTGATTTCTTTCGTATATCACTTGAAAAATATTAAAAAAATACGAAAAAAAATATTTCGACTTAAAAAACCTATTAGGAAATAAGGTTTTTTATTTGACAATTCATTTTTGGCCTATAACTGAATGATATCTCTTTAAACACTTAACATAAAAGGAAAGTTATTTTAAAGAGATTTCCACAAATAATAGCACACATTTTTTTAACACACATTCGATACAACAACGACAATCAGTCATGTAAGAGCGACGATTCACATTTCTTGTTATGAAACGCATAAATTACGCCGCAAATTGTCACGTGTGTTGAGGAAAAAGAACATTCAACTCACACTGAGCTAGGCAGAAAACGGTAGAATAATTTAAAACTAATGGAAAATAATTACAGACTTCAACAAATATTTAATTTAATTATAATATTTTCCCTATGCTGGAGTAAACTAATGACTAGTTTTGTTTATACCGTTAGTATACACTTGAGGCCTACAAAGTATTTTCTGTCAAAAAGTAAGGAAAATTGATCATTTAAATTGGCCCGTTTAAAGGTGTTGTCAACATTCTTTTTGTTACCAAGGTGATATAACTGACGCAGAATTTAAGGATGGCCTGTCATTTAGTTCGTGTTACAGTGCTAGATTTTATCAGTTCATCTCAATTGGAATTTACGATTTTTGCATTCTCCAAAATAGCAACAAGTTAACGGATAAAATATAAATCTCTATATATATAAAAATGACTTGATATGTTTGTTTGTGATCGCTAATCTCAAAAACTACTGCTCCGATTTGGACCAAATTTTATATG
>JAHXMU010036867.1:0-19815 GCA_019455685.1 Philornis downsi
GATTTAAACCACAAATTTTTAGCTTGATATCTTTCAAACAGTTGAAACGAATTTATTCAAATTTAGTTGATGGCATTTTAGTAAAAAATGTCAGATTTGCAGAAAGAAAACTAGAAATAACTGAGAAAAATCGAACAAGTGGCAATACCGTCCTCTGGTACTTTCTATACAAATGATTGATTTAAACCACAAATTTTAGCTTGATATCTTTCAAACAGTTGAAATGAATTCATTCAAATATACTTGATGGCATTTTAGTAAAAAATGTCAGATTTGCCGAAAGAAAATAAGAAATAACTGGTAAACTTTGAAAAAAAAAAAAATTGAGAAAAAGACCCATACAAGTGATCGATTTAAACCACATATTTTTCGCTTGATATCTTTCAAGCCGTTGAACTCAATTCTTCCAAATATAGTTGACGTCGGGCTTAGTTCTGAGTGTGAAAATGGACGACATTACCACGCCCATTCGGGTACCTCCCATATAAATTTTAGCGATTTAGCAAAATTAAAATTGTGGATAAGAAACTCATGGATTTTGCATCACAATAACTCACCATCTCACAAGGCTAACATTTTGATCAAATTTCTGGCCAAAAACACAACAAATATCATTGGACAACCATCGTATTTACGTGGCATTGCAAACCTGAAACCGGCACTGCGAGGCAACCTTTTTTCGTCTACAGAAGATGAACAGACAATTCCTGCCAAGAACTGAAGTCCAGTTCCGAAATTTCCATTTGTTCCGATGATTGGATTACTCATCGAAAAGGCTCTAATTTGACGACGATGCAATAAATTTCAATGAATAATTAAATTGTTGTGTTTTATTGAGCAATTCCCAATACCTTTTGGACAGACTATATGTTCGAATTCCTTATTTGACTGCTGTATCGAAAATGAAACGTTATCGCACTTTTACGACAATGTTTTCCTTCTTGCGTTGCACTATCATAGACAGACATTTGCAAATCGTACCAAAAAGAGATTCACAGCTGATAGGGGTATATTTTTGTACAATCTTTACCAATTGTAGAGTAGGATGTAAGAAAACCGCAATAAAGAAACTACATTGTGGTTTACTTAGCATGTAAAGATATTCCCAAGGCCATGTCAGAAATGTATTAAATGTCTTGCATGTTATAACAAAAAGGGTTTCAATTTAAGGACAAGGTGATATTGAAGGATATTATTTTAGAAAAATAATACAATATTTTATTTCGAGAACCTTAAAGAAGAAATAAATTCGAACAACTCACGCATGAAATACGTTTCCCGTTAGGAAAGTTCATTAAACTTGTATTACTTGTTGTGTCATCTGTTGTTAGAGGGTCATTAAAAAAATATGTTTAATTTAAAGCAACAACAAGATGTGAATATAATAACATCTCGTCTACCACAGAAAAATAGTGTAAAAATAAAAAATAAGTTTTAAATAATGTATTTCATCTTAAATCTGTTGATTCATTCGCTCTCCCATTGCGCAAATCTCCACCATTTGGAATAACAATCTTCGGAGGAGGGCATTTATAAGCTGTAATAATGATTTATCATCACGTTTCAACAAAACTACAAAATGTCTAGACAAGAATCACATTGCATATTTCAAAATGAATGAAGTACAGCATATCTGGATTTATTCAATTCGCCGATTACTTGTTAAGTAACTTATCCTCTCACCAATTCCAATTAAAAATTGAACAGGTTTTTTGTTTTCGTTTTTTTTTTTTTTTGTGCAAGCGATTAAATGATGTAAATGTTTATAATATTTTACGGAAATCTGTCGTATGAATAGAGAAAAAAACAATTGGATTGATATGCATCTCCAGATGGAAAATTTTGTGATAACAAATGGAAAGAATAGACCTGATATTGAGACACAATGACGTTTTCTTTGTGTTTATTTCCGTTCTTTTAATTAACCTATTCTAAGGAAGTTTAACGACGTTTATTTTTCCACATACGAGTATAAAAAAAAACAACACAGGTAACATATACACTGCGACACGGTGATTGTCCACAAGTTTCAATAAATGGTGAAACAATTCCTTCAGAGAAAAGCGTAAAATATTTGGGATTACGTATTGATAGACGTCTTAATTGGAATGCACACATTAAAGCTAAAAGAAAACAGTTAGATTTAAAAACAAAAAGAATGTTCTGGCTTCTTGGTCCTCGATCTCAGCTAAGCTTGGCGAATAAAGTTATACTATATAAACCAGTTTTGAAACCAGTGTGGACTTATGGAATTCAAATATGGGGCACTGCCAGTAAATTCAATACAGAAATCCTACAGAGATACCAATCTAAGACCTTACGATTAATTTGTAATGCACCATGGTTTGTTACTAATGACGCTATTCACAACGATCTTGCTGTTCCAAGGCTAAGAACTGAAATTAGAAGATATAGTACTAAGTATGTCGAAAGATTCAGTTGCCATACAAATACTTTAGCCATATCGCTTCTTAATGATGAAGATGAAGTAAGACGATTGAAAAGACTGCAAATACTTGATCTACCATTTTTACAATAATATAATATAATGTAGTATTCACTTTATTCATTTAATTATTAAATATTGTTATTTTCTTTGTATTTTTGCATATACGCCAAGTTGAATGAAGCTTGGTAACTGTTATTCTTTTTATATATATTTTACAAAATTTGCTAAATGTTTACTTATAAATAGATTGCAAATAAAAGTTTTATAAAAAAAAAAAAAAATACGAGTATATGAGAAATTCCAGCTGTGTACTGAAAAATGTCTTTTGAAAATTTAAGTGATAGACTTTCCTTTGACAATGACGCTTTTTGCCCCTTTTGGCATCAGAAATTTAGATCTCTAGTAAACTTTGGTTCAAAAAATTTGTTTGGTGGTAAATATGAATCTCAAATGTCGTGTTCATTGATTACGCAACGTAAAACAATTCTAAAATACTATGTTATGATGTCCAATTTTTTTCAAAAAATGTTTATTTATTCTTTATTTGTTATTCTTATTCTTATATTTCAATTCCACTTCCTTTATTCACAAAATCTGGAGGATCGATCTTTTGTAGTAAAATCGAAAGACTCTGTTTCAACTCAAAGAAAAGTTTCAGCAGGAGTTCCGCAGGGCAGTATACTAGATCCTATAGGTATACTATATACCATCTACACCTCTGACATGCCTGTTCATTCCCTAATTCAAGCCTCAACTTTCGCTGATGACACTGCATTCATGAGCACTAGCACTTGCCCATTAATAGCTTCTAGACAACTGCAGTCTCATATACACACATTAGAATCTTGGCTCGAAAAGTGGAAGATAAAAGTAAATGCCACTAAGAGTGTACAGGTTACATTCTCTCTTAGACAGAACAATTGCCCAGCCCTCACTATTCACGGTAGTACCATACCCATTCATAACCATGTCAAATACTTGGGTATTCACCTAGACCGACGTCTCACCTGGAAAAATCACATTGACTCAAAAATCATACAATTGAAATTAAAAATGGCTCAACTCCATTGCCTTATTGGCTCCCAGTCTACTCTCAGTTTGGAAAATAAAATCACCATCTACAAAACCATATTGAAGCCAATATGGACATACGGCATCCAATTGTGGGAAACGGCATCGGCTTCTAACATAAATAAGCTACAGAGAAGACAATCAAAAATACTGCGCCAAATTTGTGGTGCCCCATGGTATATTAGGAATGATAACATACACAAGGATTTAAACATTCTTTATATTTCCGAGAAAATAAGAAAATTAAGAAAATTAATTAAGGTCATATATATCGAAGTTGTCCTCCCACTCAAACCCACTCGCTCAAAACCTTCAACATTTTCCCGGTCATATACGGCAAATAAAAACTAATGTAAACTCGATTCCATATTTTAAAATTCTATATAGAATTCCATTTTGAAATAATATATTGCAGAACTAGTTTGAAAGATCAGATTTGTGTTCCAGTTTTGCGAGGAAAGAACCTGTTGGTTTTGGCACAATCATCGATGATAGAGCTAAACCTAGAATTTGTTCTTGAACAACATACTCGTAAGTAGTTTTTTAATCAATTTTTTGCAACAAAAAATTTTGCTGAGTTGATTCTTTCATAATGGTGTGGAAGAAATCAATCTTAACTCCATACGTATTTTCACTACCAAATATAATATTCAATTTCCTGACTGACAATAAAAAATGTTTACTTTTCTTTCAACAGAATACTTTGCTTTCAACAAATCGGTTGTGTGTTAAATTTCTAATATGCATGCGCAAAATTCAGAAAATATTCACCTCAAGTTTTCTCATTGTTATGGTTATATCCAAACGCTGAGTTTTTTTATCCTCCAGTTCTGGCACCTCTGGGGTTGGAGCCAGCGGAGTTGGACTGATAATTGGAGGCAGATCAAAGTAATCATCCTCCTCCTCCTCTTCGTCCTCCACGAGCTCATCTTCGTCCTCGTAGACGGGACCGTACATCCACAACTCACTCATTTTGTTAAATTTTATTAATTTCTTTTTGCTTTAAAATTTGTTAAATTTTAATAATTTCTTTTTGCTTTAAAATTTCACAGTGAAGTAGTTTTTTTTTTTTTTTTGTATTCAAGCAAATTCTTGTATTTGATTTCTCTTCTCTTTTTCAATTTTTTTGTGGAAATCGATTGGAATTTTCAAATATTTTCAATATTATTCATATTTTAAATATGATTTATTTTGTGTGTGTGTGTGTGTGTGTGCTGTTTTCCTTTATGCAATCACATAATTACACACACGATTTGTGTGAAAATTTCTTTTGATTTTTATTTAAATTTTTCTTATTTTGTTGGGTTTCTTCACTAGCGCGATTTTTGAAAAATCATTCTAACACGGCCACGGTACAAGAAATACTCAAAAATAATCCTAATGTACTTGCACATAACTAGAACGAAATTGTTAGATCAGAAGAAGGCAAAGAGTACAACAGCACGCAAAATTTCAAAACGTTGATTGGCATTCCTTTTATTGCTTCGTTCCGTTTCGTTTTGGCGGCAACCGAGTACTTAACTTAACAAAATAAAATGAAAATTGCCATCATCATCATCATGATAAACATTATTTTGAAAATTCCCAGACCACCATCGAATATCAATGAATATCACTTCAATCATTCGCCATCATCATCATCATTATCATCATCATCTTCGACGCCATCATTCCCACTGCATCCATCGTTATGGGGAAGAAAAGCAAACAATAGTTTTCGTAAATTGTTCGAACATGAATGAACCAATGGTGGAAAACCCCACCGTGATGGTTATCAGCGGCAACAACGGGGAGAGAGAAAACATTCGAAAATTTCAAAATTTATTATTTAGGTTAAAGATAAAGAAAACTCTTCATAATGATCATTTGGCTGCATACAGACCGAAGCGATTTTAATGCCTCTCGGACCAGAGGGTCAGTTAGAAGCATGTGAATTTACTGTATCAGCCGAGGTGTGTTTGATCTTGAAAGTAATGGGATCAGTTGAGTTTTAAAGAAATTTTGGCAAATGTCGCCAAATTTTAAATTTATTGTAAAATAAGGAAACATATAATTGGCTGATCATATTAACCCATTGCCGTCTGCATCATAAACATACGCTAATTGCCTGATACGTCTTCAATTCAGTATAATTTAGTGCAGTCGAATAAAAGATGCGAATTTAGGAAAACATAGGTTAATTTAGGCAATTTATATGGGAGTTACTAAAGAGAGAGTGACTATCCCATCCATTTTTAAAATTTTACATATAACGCAATTGAGAGAAATATAAATAGCGTCAGTCTACTGTTTAGAGATTAAAAGCAAAAATTACAATTTTTATAAATTAATGCAATTTTATCAAACATTATAAAGCAATGCAATATGTACATAAAATACTGTGTTACTGCAATCCATTAGTTTGAAATTACAGTGCAAAAATTTCCGAAAATCGGATAATTTGTATGGGAAGTAGCAGAAGAGGTGTGGCAATGTATTCTACCTTAATTTTATAGAACTAAGTCTATCATGACCCATAGTTTAGGTAAGGTTAGCTCAGTATGGCACTCTGAATAGACAGACTCACTTAGGCTATATACAGTGCATTGTGATAGCACGGAAACTAGAGATATGTTTCCCAAGTTGAACCATCCTGGGCTCCTCAAGAAGCTCTTAAGTCGGGCGATATCTATATCATCCAGATCTTCTAGGTTCCTAAAGATCCCCGACTGTTCGCCAGGTCGGGGCAATTGCAGACAAGATGTTCTATTGACTCCTCCTCCTCTTAATCCCCACAGTTCCTGCAGCAATCACTAGTCGCAACCCTCAATCTCACTGCATGTCTTCCAATCAGACAGTGTCCCATCATGACGGATACAAGCAATGAGATGTCGGGTCTTAATAGCGACACCAGTATGTGTGAACGTTTCAGATCGAGGCGAGGCCACATCTGTCTGGATTGATTGCAGCCTGCCATTTGCAACTCAAAATGTTCTATCTCGCAGTAGAAGCTTGCAAGAGGCCAGAGGCATGCCCACGGACTCCAACTCGGCTGGAGTCTGTAAGGTTATCCCTAGCCTTGCTAGTTAGTCTGTTCCCTGCAGTTCCCTGGTATGTATGTGTGGCCCGGCACCTACATAAGGTAAATATTAAAAAGCTGAGCCTTCTCGTTAAGATATCTGCGGCAATTCAGGGCTGATGTTGATTTCAGGATGACGGAATCCAGGGATTTGCCATTAAATCCCTGACATTGACTGTAAGAGAATATGTTAATCCCCACCGTGGTAAGGACATTATATCTCAGCCTTTCTGCCACTTCCCTAATGGCCAAAATTTCAGCCTGATAAACACTACAGTGATCAGGTATCCTTCTTGCTATACTTAGCCCTAGGTCTTTGGAGTAAACCCCAAAACCCACATAAGGTAAATATTAAAATGCTGAGCCACCTCGTTAAGGGATCTGCGGCAATTCAGGGCTGATGTTGATTTTAGGAAGACAGAATCCAGGGATTTAATGGCAGCTTGACTGTCAGAGAATATGGTAATCCCCACCATGGTAAGGACATTATATCTCAGCCATTCTGCCACTTCCCTAATGGCCAAAATTTCAGCCTGATAAACACTACAGTGATCAGGTATACTTCTTGCTATACGTAGCCCTAGGTCTTTGGAGCTGACCCCTAAACCTACCTGACCATTTAATTTTCAATACCCATGAAATGAAACCACATTCTCACATTCAGTAAGCTTACACGCATTCTATTTTTGGACTCATTCAACGGGGATCTACAGTTTAACAACGATTTCGAACGTCACCGATTGATAAGCATTCGAAAGACTTGTCGACTACTCGACTACTTGATGTGTTCGTCATGTACATCTCTGACTGCTTAATAAAGACTCAGGACTTAGCCTAGGTGGTAAGGTGTTGATCTGTACGGGAATAATTAAAATCATCTGATGCTATGGTGTTCAACTCTGAGGGCAGTCCAAGCCGCAACAACGTGGATAAAATTCAAAGTGTACAATCAAAGGTGTCTACGCGTCATTACGGGTGCTCTCTTAGTACATAAGAAACTCTAATATACATAATGACTTACAAAATACCTTATGTGGAAGAAGAAATAGAAAAGATTAAGGCAAAACATGGGGTCTGGATAGAACATCACTTAAATGCTCTAGTTAGAAACCTTGGTAACCCTCCCACACCTTCCATACTCAGGAGCAGCTAGTTTGTAGTCCCATTAAAAAAGCTGTTACGTTAAACACACACAATTAGTGTTCAAAATGCTAAATGCGACGTTTAGTCTGTACTATAAGAGCTACTAAACCACAAGCTGTCATGAGCATTTGGTTTCTAAATTAACCCTTGCCGATGCCACGTGGAAAAGAAATATATAAGTCAATGCCCAGATTTAAGACGCGCATACTTAATCACACAATTAGTGCTCAAAATGCAAAATGAGACGCTTAATCTGCACTATACAAGCTGCTAAACCAGAAGCTGCGATAAGCATTTCGTTCCTAAATTAACCCTTGCCGATGTCACGTGGAAAAGAAATATATTCGTCGATGACTAGATTTATAGCTCACATTCTTAATCACACAATTAGTATTCAAAATGCAAAATGCGACTTCTAATCTGCACTATATGAGCTACTAAACCAGAAGCTGCCATGACCATTTGGTTCCTAAATTAACCCTTGAAGATGTCACGCGGAAAACAAATATATTCGTCGATAATCAGATTTAAGACTCACATACTTAATCACACAATTAGTGCTGAAAGTGCAAAATGCGACTCCTTATCTGCACTATACAAACTGCTAAGCCTGAAGCTGCCATAATCATTTGGTTCCTAAATTAACCCTTGCCGATGTCACGTGGAAAAAAATATGTATATTCGTCGATGACTAGATTTAAGATTCAAATACTTATTGTTAGCCTTCCATAAGAGAACAACTCAATAACACAAATAAAGCAGAAAGAAAGGTACATCGAGGTGACCGCCGTTCAAATAATGATACGTGATTGTATTGGGTTTCGAACCCACAACCATATGCGTGATAACCCCGTTTTCAACCATCACGCCACGTTCAGTCGTACAAATATTTCTAACACGTCTGCTTCAGATGTTATGGTGTAAGCATTTGGCCGATATATTTATGATTACAAAAAAAAACGTCTCAAGTGCAATTAAGACATAGTCCAGTTTATTCATTATTGTTGTGCTTATTTAGAGGCATAACCGTTCCCTTTCCAATTTCCATTCGAAAATTCCATGTAGTTCATAAATCTGTGGTCACAACCCGTAACAGCCTAACTCGAGTTAGGACACAATTGAGTTATTAGCACCATCGTATTCAGCGTATCTAAATTTATTTGCTCTAAATTTTTCATCTTTGTATCTCTTCTAGGAAGGCAATTAATCCTAAAAAAACCTAATAGCTTAAGTTATTTTTCTAAATGACTGTTTTGGCATAACTGCCTAAGTCAACTTAGGATTACAACAAATATAAACATTATTTTTTCATCATTGCCTAAATCAACTTAAGTCGTTAATCCAAAAAAATAAAGAAACAATTTTATTTCCCTAACTTGAGTTAAGCTTTCATTCCGAATTACGATTTCGTTTTTTGATAAACATAAATTGAGTTAAGGTCTTTCTCCAAACAAAAAAAATTTTATTTAATCTGGAATAATAGCCTAACTCAACTTGAACTTTTTGACTTTCTTTCGTTCAACAATTCATAAGAGCCTAAGTGTCTTTTTCGATAATATCTTTTGACTGCGAGAATAAACAACTATTTTTTGTTAACAACTAAGTAAAGAAATTCGTTTCCTTGGAAGCTGTAGCAAAGTTTTCCAAAAAACACCTTCTCCTGATTTTCAGTGAAGATTCAAAACTTTAAACTCCTGTACTGAAAATATTGAAAAACAGACTTAGGCTGTTATGGGTTGTGGCCACAGAAATAATGGCAATTTTTCAAAACAGCGATTTTTGAAAAACGACATAAAATCAGTGAATTTGAATATGAAAGAAGATAAGATCTTTATTGCCATTATTTTAAACTTACGTAAATTTCGAAAGTTATAAGAAATTTCCATAAGAACGATTTTTGATAAATTCTCTATACTTTAAAACAATCAATTCTTAGTTAAATATATTTTCCACTGTAAGCACAGATTGAAATTATATTGCATATATAGCATACAAGTGAATACACAACCACAACATTTTCATATATGTACACCGAATACACCCTCCCTTACAACTGTGTGTTCTCTTTGAGTGTAAAGCTAATTCATCATGTGCCAGGGTATTATCTGGTGCCAACGAATGAAATTTTGGCTATTTTCATAACAAAAAGAATAGAATGAAATCAAGTTCAAGTTGAATGCCGATTGACGAGAGGTACTTTTGGCGAAGAATATATATTTACATTTGCCTTGGTTGATTTACATCTGTACAATAAGCAGATACATTAGGAAGAATCATTTTAAATACTTATAGATGTCGAATCGTCACAAGCTCTTAAATTTTAAAAAAACCTAAAACAACTAAATTAGTTTGCAAAATCTGTACTTATTGGAATGAAGTTCTACATTCGAGGGGAATTTGTGGAATGATTATCACCTTTATGTATGAGGTTGTATTCATTCATGAAAAAAAGTTCCTATGCAACACGTCCAGAAGACGGTTTCCAGCTGATTCTTCACAATTAGAGGACTTGACAAGAAGTTGTTGCGCATGAGGCCATATTAACGCAGCTAATAATGAAAATTTGATGAGTTTGCGGGAAGAAGTTCTATGTGAATATTGTTTTTATGGATGAATCGAGTTTGTTTTTATTGAACAATGAATAAAGTGCTAAACAGACCTTTCGAAGATAAATCAGTTGCACTGCAAAAGATCTGTTTGAGGATGGACAACAAAAGTGCAACGTTGATTTTAGGTTTAAAGAGTACATACATTGGGTGATTTTTAGAAATGACAAAAAAAAAACATCATATGTTTATAACATCGAATCTTATTAAATATAAATAAATAAGTCTAACAAAACTTCATGGATTAATCAAATTTAATGGCGAATTTGTGAATGGAAAAAAAATAAAAATTATGGATTCATTCGCTTGGTTATATTTCATTAAAATAAACATTGTTGTGAAAAGAATTTTATTGCATGATTTTGAAGGTTTTTTTAGCATACTTGGAATGACTTGGCTTAGGTCAAATACACAACATTTTATTCCATAATTTGCTATCAGTCTGAAAGTAATTCTATGAAGCATCTCTCATCTTGACAAAAAAAAAAAAAAAAAAAAAAAAAAAAAAAAAAAAACACTGGGACAGTCGATTTTCAGTCGATTGAGCCGAATTATTCACCAGCGAAATCAGTCACCAAACAAAGAAATAGTTGATAATCATTTAGTTGGATGCTTAAATATCACCCAACCAAGCTCTTGGAGCTTCTGGCGAATCACTATCGCTGGGTGTGTCTGGGCATTGTCCTGCTGGAAAAACACGACTTTGAAGGTTTTTTTAACATAGTTGGAATGATTTGATTTAGGTCAAATACACAACATTTTAATCGATAAATTGCTATCATTCTGAAAGTAATTCCATAAAGCCTCTCTCAGAGAAAACTGTCTTTCCTATTGGCAAAACAAAAAAACTGGGACAGTCGATTTTCAGTCCATTAAGCTAAATTATTCACCAACAAAATCAATCGCCAGGCAAAGAAACAGCTGGTAATCACTTAGAAGCAAGTTCGCACTATAAGTTTAAATGCTTAAATATCAGCCAACCAAGCAACTGGAGATTCTGGCGAATCACTATCTCTGTGGGTGGCTTGGCATTGTTCTGATGGAAAAAAAAATTCCCTTCTGGGCGATTATTTCGTTTAGACGGCCCAATTGTTGACAGTACTGGTCCGAAGTAAGAGCTATTACGTAGCAGAGAGGCTCATCTTCTATCTTATATATATAAAAATGAATCGTGGTTTGTTCCGATGCTTAAAACTCCAGAACGGCTGGGCCGCTTTGCATAAATTTTTGTATATGCGTCTGGGTGGTGCCCGGGATGGTTTAGATTTACAATTCGATCCAATTGGACAAAGGGGCATGGTACCTCCCATACAAACAAGAAATTAAAAATCAATTATTTCTGCTCCTACTTACGGTATTTGAACAAAATTTGGTGCGTAGGTTTGGTGTACATATCTTAAGTGCTACTGCAAATATGGGTGGAGTTGGACAATGGGGCGTGGTACCTCCCATACAAACCATAAATTAAATATCCAATATTTCTGCTCCTGTTTACGGTATTTGAACAAAATTTGGTACATCGGTTTGGTGTACATATCTTAAGTGCTGCTGCAAATATGGGCGGGATTGGACAACTCCCCATTGTCCAATCCCTCCTATACAAACCACAAATTAAAAATCAATTATTTCTGCCCCTGCTAACGGTATTTAAACAGAATTTTGTATTTCGGTTGAGTGAACATATTTCAGTTCTTCTGCAAATATAGGCGTTTCTTATTATAATAGACCGATTGGCATGAAACATTTCCAATAAAAATAAAATTTGAAGGCAAAGCAACGTTTGCCGGGTCGGCTAGTATATAGTAGATAAATAATTGCCAATCCTGCCAAATGTCCCGGCCATTTGTGTTGGCTCATCGCTATTCTACTGTGGCCGTTTCCACTTGACGTTGTTGTAAATGATCCATTTTTCACCGCCAGTCATCATCCACTTTAGAAATAGGTCGATTTCGTTGCGATTCAGCAGCGATTCGCAGATGGAAATTCGGTCAATGAGTATAAGGTTTTTTTTTTGCATTAACTCGTTAACTCGTGCGGCACCCATAAATTGAGCTTCTTTTTGTATCCACCTTCATTCAAGTGGATTTTTATATAACGTTTAGCTCCTGGACAATGCTTACATGACGTTTAGAATTGACGATTTCCATTATTTTATCGACATTTTTGACAATTGGCCTTCCAGAGCGTAATGCACCCTTGATTTAAAAATTACCGGAATGGTCGAAAGACGATACCAAAAATTGAGTGGTTTATACAGTATCAAAATCATAAGAATTGTTCACATTTTCGGCCGCCTGGCTTGCGTTTCCGTTTTCATCATAGAAAGCGGCATTTTCTCCTTGCTGGTATCATTCTTTGATGTACTCACACAAGCAACACTAAGTCAATCAATCTCAAAATTGTGTGAATATTTTTTTGAGTGCAAAATCTTATCTTTTTAAGGCCTTCAAGGGCAACCCGACCGCACTTATATAACTCGAAATACAGAGATACTAAAGCCCTCTATTGGAATAATAATGAATTTATTTTTACTCTATTTTATATATCAGATATTAATCAATTGAAAAGTAGTTTCAGTATGTGAGTATAAAAAATAATTTCCTTTTCAGAAAAAACATTGCTCTTCCGGTTGCAACTCCTTAAAAGCAAAGCGTAGTTCGAAAAACAAGTTAACAAATTTGATATTTTACCTTTATCATACAATAACATGCATATTAAGAAAAGAGGTTTTCCTCACCCTATAAAAAAATGCCGGATTTACATTTGTCTGTCCTGAAAAGAAACGAATGAAAACGTTTTCCTGACAGAAACAGTAAACCTTGTCAAAGGATAACACATTTCCCAGGGACGAACACGAAAGTGTATTTTTCGGAACAAAACGTAGTCGTTCAGTACATACTAATCAGATTCTTCAAATGTGAAGGGGATGTATTTAGAGGACCAACAATTTTATAATAAAATGGAATGCTTGTTCCACTTTTGACATAGGCATCCGATATTCTTGCCATTTCTTCTTTTTGTACAGGGTGGGCCAAATAAGACCTACTAATGTTAAGCACAAATAACTTTTTTATTTTTTGACATATTTATTTTTCTCTTTTTGTAGGTTATAATTGAATTGTTGGAAATTTATTATGGAACCCTACAGTACAACACAACGCGTTAAAATTATCGAGTTTTTCTATTCTTGTCAACGATCAATTGTTTTAACGCAGCGTAAATATCGGCAACATTTTAATTCCAGATCAGCTCCCACAGCCTTCATGATTAGGAGTTTGGTCGGTCGTTTTGAAAAACTGGGTTCAGTGGCCGACCGTTCTGGACGAGATGTCCATCGAAATATTCGCACTGAAGACAACGTGATAACTGTGCGGCAGAGTATTGCAGATGATCCATCTGTCTCAACTCGCCATCGTTCCAGCTAATTGGGCATTTCCAGAACGACATTGCTTAGAATTTTAAAGTTGGATCTTAAGATATACCCATACAAAATTCAAATTGTGCAAGCACTGCTACCGCAAGACCACCAACAACGACTACAATACGCTATTCGTTTTACACAATAGGTCTTTTTTGGCTTACCCTGTACTTTGTGGAGCGAAAGTTCATGGTGTGAGTTCAATCAGTCAAAAAGCATAAATTTCTCATTTAATTCTGTACGGTCTACGAATAGTCTCCCATTTATGCAATGTAATGGAAGTTTATTTCCTGTGTTTTTACCTGTTAACAAATAAAACTTCTAAAAACTTACACAATATTATTTATTTCTTTCATTAAGATAGATATAGTTTATGCAATCTGTCTGCAATTCGATTAACATTCATTGCACTCACTGATTGTTTATACAATCAATAATTCCAGTAAATTTAAGCAAAATAAAAATACCTATAAAATACATATTGAAAAAGCAAAGAGATAATACGACTGTTGATAACCAACATGTTTTATCAAACAATTAACAACTTTTGAATTCGCCGAAATGTTGCTGGCCCCTCAAAATGTTGCATAATGAAAGAAGCTGTGAAGTTGAATGATGAAGGTGATACACAATAAACAGGGTTGTTTTACTGATATTAACAAATTAAAAGCATTGATATTTTTATTTGATATTGAAAATGGTTTTCAATAATCCTATTTTTGCACTGTCGCACTTCAGTTGCATCGATTTTTGAAAAATTACCGAAAATTGTTACAAATGACTTTGTGTTGAATAAATGATAACTTAAAACTTGGGAGACTAACCGATATTTGATTTAGATCTAATCAGAATAAGAAATCATTGATTTTAGTGTGCTTATAAAATTAAAAAAAAAGTATGCCAAAATAAAAATCGCTAAAACTCAAATACGTACTTAAATTATGCCTTTTTTGTGTTTTTCTAAGTGACTTAAGATGTGTTCATAAAATTAAAAAAAAAAAAAGTACGCTGAAAAAAAAATTGCTAAAGCCTAAATATGTACTTTACCCGAAAACAGAAATGCCAATTGAAAAATTTATGCTGCAAATGAAAACAACTAATACTGTGATTATCAGTATTTTTGCCTTGGCTTTACCAGCGAACAGTCTTTTTTTCTCAAAATGAACTTTGCTATTGGCTTCGATTTGGAATTTTTATTGTAATCGACAGCAAAGCGAATAATGTCCTTTTGTGAATTCGCTGATTTGGTTTTGTTTATTTGCATAGTCAATTCAATAGCCAAAATCGTTGGACGAAAATTTACTATTAAATGTTTAATTTTTGTCCGCTATTTCTAATTTTTATCTTCTGAAGGTGCTTGAGCTAGCTGAAATGATAGGCATTTCAAAAAGTGATATATCTCGTACATTAGCCAAAATTTGAAGAAGAGAAAGCTCTGTGCAAGATGGGTGCCGCGCTTGCTTTCAATAGAGCAAAACCAGCGTCGTAAAGATGTTTCAATAGAGTGCTTGGCGATGTTTCACCATAATAAAGCCGAATTTTTGCGCCGATTTATAACCATGGATGAGACATGGGGCCACCACTTCACGCCTGAGACAAAAAAAAACAGTCAAAGCAATGAACTGGAATGGGAGAATCATGTTCAAGGAAGGCGAAGACAGTTCCATCTGCAGGCAAGAACATGGCGTGTGTTTTTTGGGATGCGCACTGGACTATTTTTGTTAAATATCTTCAGAAATGAAAAACCATCAGTGAAGAATATTATGCTAATTTATTGCAGCGTTTGGCTTTAGCTTCAGTTTTAACATCTACTATTGTAATGGCCAAAATTAAAGAATTAAAGTTCGAACTGCTTCATCACGCATTTTATTTGCCAGATATAACTCCTCGGACTATATCCTATTTCCAAACTTAAAAAAATGGCTCGGTGGTAAAAGATTTGCCAAAAATGAAGAGGTGGAGCCTGCGGTTGGTGGCTATTTTAAGGAATTTGGCAGTTCTTAATATAAACTGGGTATAGAAGGTATTGAATATCGCTGGAAAAAGTATATCGTTCTAAAAGGAGATTATGATGAAAAAGAAAGACAATTTTCCCAACTTTTTTGTGTGTTCTTTATTAGATTGACTAGTTTTGGCACCGCCCTCGTGGATCTCACTATTCAGAAGATGATTTTGTCCGTGTCCTCTCTCGTTGGACAAAAATCCACTTTTCTGCACGGCTGAGATCTGTGCCAAAGACGCAAGGACACAAGTTAATCAATTTTCAAGTTCATTGAAGGAAAAATATTCTGCTACATGTAGGGTGACTGATGAGTGTTTCTATATTAAGAACTATAATAACTTTTTCTTAATTCATATAAATTATATTTTCTTCATTCGTTTGAAAGATAACTTATTTGTGTTAAGCTTTTTTAATGCCTTAATTACGCCCGCCACTGTTGTTTATGACGTTTATGTTGATCTTATTTTGTTTTGTGAAGATTGCAGTGAAGAAATTTGTTTTCCTTTCACCACATTTTAAGCTCTACAAATATTTCGAACATCTTTATTTCGTTGTTATTAGATTTTTCATTCTTTATTAGCTTAATTGTATTATTATTAGTTGTTGATAAGAAGTATTAACACTTAAAATATACAAAAATTTATTATATAAAATAAACAAAACTTCAGAAAAAAAACACACACATCGGCTACTAATGGAAAATTAGTTTGAACATTAGTTTGAAAATACGCAAAAGCGTCTAAAACCAAACAATTACGAAGTAGGCTGTACAATTCTATGTGAATACCCCATTCCAGGGATTCCAGACACTAGTGGGGCCACCTACAGACCGGACTACAGGCATGTGGAGTTTTTTAAATGATAATAATAATGATCGATAATTGTTACGATACATTAATAGATGAAGCAATTGAAAAGAAAATTCCACACGTGTCTTAACTATTATCGATGAAATCGAATTAATATTTTTCATGTGGAAAACAAAAAAAAAAAAAAAAGAAAAATAAAGCAGCAAAGTATAAAAACGCATTGAATTTTGAAGGAAATTCTCCTTTTGATATTTGGAAAGTATTTTTGTGATATTTTTCATACAGGCTATAAATGTAGCGAATTATCACTTGAAAGGTATGAGGAAAAAATATTTATTAATTTTATATTATATATAGGGTTATCCATTTTTCGGTTTCAAAAGTAAAGTTCACTAAAACACACATAATGTTATAAATTCGATGAAACTTTTATTTCATTGTAATGGATAATAATTACTCATTTAGTAGTTTCAAAACCGGCCTAACAAGCCTGTCAACTATTAAATACCTGTCATCGGAAGTGTTACTTAAATTCTTAGTATTACGTACTTAGTGAATGGTTTGCCACTTACGAATGTGGATCGTTTAACAACCAAAGAATGTGTAAAAATAGTTAAAGGTCTGTCTTGTTACAGTTTAATACATCGTGATATGGTAGCCGGGAATTGGCAACTTCTGGCACCTTTCCCACAAATTGATTGCTTTCGTGAAATTCTATGTTTCCCCTGTAACTCCTAATTAGTAGACTACAGCGGTCTGAATTGTTGTCCATTTTTTTATTTATAATTCTTGAAATCTGCAAAGGTCGATCAGTTACAAAATTTCCTCCAGGTATCCTCTATAGAAATAATCCATCTCGTAATCGATAATCGATAATATAGAAATAATCGATTTAACTGAAATATTCTTAGTTTCACATTTTCTACCCGGTTATACTAAAATCAATCGAATTTAGTTTACATTTCCAGAAATGAAAATGAACCGCATTGTCGTGCTTGTTTCGATACATCCGATACAAATATCCCGTATTTACGAAATTCAATTTTATCCCTGTAAATCCTAATTCGTAGACTGCAGCGATTTGAATTTTTGTCCATTGTTTCGTTCTGTAATTCTTGATAAAATTTTAGAAAATTGATCGTCTAGCCATGCACCTTCTTCTAGTGCCTCCCATACATATGGCCGATTTAAACCAAATATTATTAGATTCATGTGATCGACCGTAGCGTGTGGTCGACATTTAGTGCACGCGGCTTTCGTTTACATGTTCACGGGTTCAATTCCTCATACAGCCCATTTATCATTATTTGAGCGGCGGTCACGTCGATGTTTTTGACGAAGATTTCGAGTAGTCGAGTAATCCATATGCCTTGTAAATGGTTCTCAAACTGTGATGTTCAGAATCGTCATAAAACTGTAGAGTCCCTTTAAGTGAGTCTAAAAATAGAATGTGTGTAAGCTCACTGAATGTGGGAATCTCTCCCATGTTTTATTTATGAGATGTTAGGGAATTTGTTTCGTTTATTCTAAGCTTTATATCTTCTACTCGGTTATACTAAAATCAATCAAATTTGGTATACTTTAAGCGTTGGCTAAGAGAGTGTCTAGGAATGAAAACAGGTCGCGGGGGTAACACTTTCTGATACCCACTTACTACACCCAACGAAATACAATTAAAGACAGTTTCAATTTATGTTACAAAACTTGACAAGATATTTATTTAAGGTGTTGTAAAGGGAAATAAATTACTTTTGCGTTGTAGTTTTTACTTAGCGTAGTTAGAATGATTTTTGATTTAGTTCAAATATTCAACGTTTTGTTCTATAACTTCTTGCAAGTTTTTAAATTATACCATTAACTGTCTCCCATAGAAATTCTTGTCCTTTATTGGTAAAAAAACGGGGACAAACGATTTTCACAAGCAGCTCTTGAGCGAATTTTTCACCAGTAAAACCATTCGCTATAGACAACAACAAGTGGTAATCATTTGGCGCCAAGCATGCACCATAAGGTGGATGTATACGAACCTTCCTACCTCAGCCCCCTGGCTTGCATTTTCGCCTTTATTAAAGGAAAACTGTAAATTATGGCGTATTTCCTTTTTGGTGATGTACATTTTTCAATGTTAATTCAATCTGAGCAGTTTTTTGAGTATGAAACCTTATTTTTCTAACGACATCTAGTTGAAACAGATCGCACTTATACAACGCAATATAAAGATTACTAAAACTATCCATTGGAAAAATAATAGATTTCGTTTTACTAAAGCTTACATGCAGAAGCGTTTACATTTGGATATTTATTAAATATTAATTATTATTTGAAACAAAAATATTATAATTATTTACCACAAAGTTACAACTGTAAAAAAGGTGCCTTTAATAAAATTTCACTGGATGTCTCATTAACAACTCAATTATCATATCAGTACAAAAGGTCATTAGCATATTTCATGATACAAATAATATTTAAAAAAAAAATCTATACAAAACTGTTTTATATTTTATTCACACCCATTTTTCAATAAGCTAATATTTAAAATATTTACACAGCCGGTGCTGGATGACTTGAAATAATGCCGCAGAAATATTTTACCCTGTGAAAATGTTTTACGTTTTACGTCAGAAAATATTTTACATTGGGAATAACATCATATTTTTTGCACGGTGCTGCAGAGACGTCAATGAAATAGGTGGGCGCACAAATCGGGCTACAAACACAAAACGGGGACCGTTGACGACCGTTGTTTAAAGATGTTGAAGGAATTTTTTTCTCCCCCAAAAACTGTGTCAAAGACATATCCATTTCAACAACATTTGGTTGTAGCAAAATGGAACAACTACACACATAGCCAGCCAGACCGGTTATGGCGGAATTCCAACGAAAATTCCCAAACAAATTAATATCCACTTTCCGTTGGACCCCAAGGTCACCTGACCTTACTACATCAAACTTTTTTTATGGGGTTATGTCAAACAAGAGGTGTACAAAACGAAACCAAGGAATTTGACTGAATTGAAGCAGTCAATTAAAACAATAATTAAAGCGATCCCGCAATGAATAATTTTCTGATCGGGTGCCGCATATGAGTGCATGAGCATGGAGATCATTTACGGTCTATCATCTTCAAAATCAATTAGTTATATAAAATAAAATTGAATTTTCTATACCAAAACAGAAAAAATTAAATAAATTAATTAAAAAAAATTATTTAATTTAATTTAACTTATTTATTTAGGATTGTAATTTTAAGCCTTAA
>JAHXMU010036867.1:24815-51795 GCA_019455685.1 Philornis downsi
AATTTGACGAAAGTTAATTCCATTGTATTATCTAGTAAAATTTTCGATTACACAGAACCAATTGCAGAAGGCCTTATAATAGTAAAGAACAGGTTCTACTTTCGGTTATTCGACATAAGACCACTGCATTGCCGAAAACCCTCATTCATACAACGCATTACAACTGGAGATGAGACATGAGATTACAAATTTGACGAAAGTTAATTCCATTGCAAGATCTAGTAAAATTTTCGATTAAACAGAAGCAATTGCAGAAGGTGAAGAACAGGTTCTGCTTTCGGTTATATAATCGACTATATATTTGTTGGAATTTGTACCAAAAACTAACAGGCTACAAGAAGCAAAATTAGAACGTGAACATATTATATAACAACTGTTTAGAATCAGTATGGTAATATTTCTAAAACACATATGATAATTTGGCAAATTGGCACAGTAAAAAGAGTTCCTCTCAAATGGATATTACAAGACAATCTTATGGAGTTTTATGGAGTGATCCCACAATGTCTTTTCTTTTATTTTTAACAATTTTTATATAAAAACCAGGCCACTGACAATGTAATTTAACGATATTAGATTCCCTTCTGTCTTTACTTGGCTCTGGCTATCGGGAATAATACGGGGAACATTTCGACAGAAACTCTCTTCTCGGTAAGTGTGAATATGCATCGTTAGACGAAGTATATACGAGTATATACGCCTTTATACGAGGTGTGATAAAAAAAATAATCGTTATTTTCAAATTTCGTGAGTTACGTATGTTCGATTTTCGCATTTTTTTCTGTTATGTTGATACACATGTCTGTTATATATGTTAACAATATCAGCCTTTTTGGGTTGTCAGTTTATTTTTGACAGATAAAAAGGTTAGTCGCGTTTTGGTGTGCTCTTCGAGTTTTTAATATTCGAAAAAAATGGATCAAAGAAACTGTATTAAGTTTTGTGTAAAAAATGAAATTAAATGTGCAAGGCCATTTGAAATATTGACTGTGGCGTTTGGCGAGCCTACTATGAGCAGAACACAAGTTCAATTGTGATATAACCGGTTTAAGGAAGGCCGAGAAGATGTCAATGACGATGCTCGTTCTGGTTGCCCGAGCACGTCATCGACCGATGAAAACATTGAAGCAGTGAAGAAAAGGATTTTGGATAATCGTCGAATCACTATTAGAGAGGTTGCTGATGATGTTGACATATCGTTCGGCTCATGCCAATCAATTTTTATGGATCTTTTAGGCAAAATTGCTACATTTTGAGCACAAACAACGTCGCATGGACATCACTCAGGAGCTGTTGAACATTGTCAACGACGATCCAGGTTTGCTCAAAAAGGTCATAACTGGTGACGAATCATGGGTGTATGGCTATGACATTGAAACCAAAGCCCAATCTTCCCAATGGAAGCGTCCAGAAGACCCAAGACCAAAAAAGCACGTCAAGTTCGGTCAAATGTGAAGGTTTTGCTCACTGTTTTCTTCGATTGCAATGGCGTGGTGCTTCATGAATTCTTGCCACAAGGTCGTAAGGTCAATAAGGAATACTACCTTGAAGTTATGCGCTGTTTGCGCGAAGCTATTCGTCAGAAACGCACAGAATTGTGCAAAAACCAATCATAGATTTTGCACCATGATAACGCACCACGATGCTTGTGCGTGAGTTTTTGGCCAAAAACAAAACCGCAAGCATGCTTCAACCACCGTATTCACCGAATTTGGCCCCCGCTGACTTTTTTCTCTTCCCAAAACTTAAGACACCGATGAAAGGAAAGCGTTTGGCTACGATTGAGGAGATAAAAGAAAAATCGAAACAGGGGCTGTTGGCGATACCAAAAATCGCGTTTTACAAGTGTTTCGAGGATTAGAAGAAACGCTGGCACAAGCGTATTACATCTGAGGGGGACTACTTTAAAGGAAATAAAATAGAAATTGATGATTAAATAAATACTTTTTGAAAAAAATTTAAAATAATGGTTATTTTTTTATCACACCTCATATTATAAATTTTCTAAGATGTTTTCATTTGTGATAAATTCTCTTGTGTTCCATGGAACATGTTCTAATAGGCTATAACTTAAAAAATTGTTCTAGAATATGTGACATTTCCAACGAGTTCTAAAAAATTTTGCTGGGATAGTTTAGATTCCGGTGGGATGAAGGATAATTTAAGTGTACTTCTTATGCATACTTATGCGTTATTTTTAACAACCGAATCGTATTGATTTCAGAACACTTCTAAACACATCCCAAACCGATGCGGCCGGCAGTCGCGCCACTATAGCATCTACAGTTGCAGTTACCACGTGGTTGACGCGTGTTTATGCACACCGATATGACTCTTTCACTGTGTTGGGTTGGACTCTTAGTGGGTGCATCACGCTGGTTGTGGTTGATACCAAAACCGCTGGTAGAGACTTTGTGCTGTGGAGTTGCTTTGTAACCGGGTGCTACAGACCCATAGAGTAGCAGAGGTGGTAAGATAGGCCTCAGCTCCGCCAATAGGGATTATATTCCATACTAGCATAATCAATTTGGTATCTCTTGGCTGCGAGGAAAGGGTTGACAATATGCGGTAGTACCACAATTGTCAGCTCCTTTTCCTAGATAGAGCCAGTTTTACTTGGCTGTCCCAGGGGGGCGTTGGCAATCGCATTGTAATATGCCCCATGTGTCGCACACCATGGGTAAGGCCTTCACGGCGAGACTCACGTTAAACCCTCTTGGGGGGCTTCCTTTGTATTGGGCTCATATTTTCTTAAAAAAACAACTTAATGTTTAAACCATTTGTTTTCAATTTCATACTGCATTTTTGATGTCCGAATGAATAATTCAATAAATTCGTCACATCCTTTTTGTTTACTTCGATATTAGATATCTTTTTTCTTGTAGCAGCAGCAGTTGGTGCCGATTCGAATCTGAGCAGTATTCGCTTGAATGTGTTCACAAAACCGCTTTAAGCTACCTATGTTCTCTACACTATGTCAATAATCAATATGGTTAATTTTATAGCAACTAAAATAAGAGCGACTGCGACTCCTAAAGGACATTTGCAACAGTGTATGCTTGACTTTAATTTTAAAGCAATTGGAAAATTGCACAAACTGGTTACAATTTACGAGACTATATGGAAATATTAAATAAACATTGTTTATAAAAAACACACTCATTGTTTGAGACTAGGTTGTTATAGTTATCATGCGTTTCTCATATGTTCACTTTTGCGAACGGTTATTGACAGTCATAGACGGTCACAACAAAATCTATAATCAATTAGTAATTGTGGTCGTTGTGAAATTGTGATAATTGTGAACAAAACAAAAAACTAATCTGATCAATATCTTCAATTTGAATGATTACTTACGTTCACCGCTTTCAATAGTCTGGAAACGTTTTGCGGTTTTGCGGTTAAATGTGCTTAACAAGCTGTGAATAATGTAATAAAGCATCATAGCAAATAGTTCACGTCAACACAGATAGGCGACCACACACACAAACACAGGACAACCATCCAATTAGAATTTTGCAAAGGGCTAGGAGTCTGTAACTGCATAGTCTATAACTACTGCTTAGTGAAAGTCAATCTTGTATAAAAACTGAATGAACTAAAGGGAGTTGTGGTACAATTTCGTACGTCCGTTAATGTGACCATCCTGTCCCCTAATTTATTGGCAAAATGTTCATAGTGTGAACTCTACAATTTTAGCGAAGATATACTAATTTAGCGATAGTGAACTTACACTCATCCGATTTTCAGACTCACTCAAAGGGGCCTTCAGTTTAACGACGATTTCGAACGCCACAGATTGAGAAGCATTTACAAGACTTGTTGCCGACTTGACTACTCAAAGTATTCGATAACCTACCAGTTATTCAATCTACAAGAAATCCTGCAGAATATTCAGAAAAAAATTAATACCATCTCTGATAATTTGAAACTGCATTGTGTTTTTAGGATCAATATAGGTCTCATGGGTTCTTGTCAATGATTCGTCTAACACTTCTGCCTATGGCTGCTCAAGTAAAAGTAATACTGCTACGTCTTAAGTCAAAAGCGGATAAATCTATGCTGGAACTTTTCCAAAAAAAAATACTACTGACTATATGTGGCCCTCTCTGAAGAATTGTGAATCAGCATAGGTCCCATGGTTTCTAGCTCTAAAAGCTTTTACCTGGCTTGTCGATTATTCGTCTACAAGTCCGGTCGATCGCTACTCAAATAAAAGTAATACTGATACGTCTTGAGTCGAAAGTAGATAAATCTATGCTGGAAGTTTTCGGAAACAAAATACTACTGAATATATGTGGCCCTCTCGGAAGAACTGTGAATCATCATAGGTCCCATGGTTTCTAGCTCTAAAAGCTTTTACCTGCTCAAATAAAAGTAATACTGTTACGCTTCGGGTCGAAAACAGATAAATCTATGCTGGAAGTTTTTGAATACAAAATACTACTGAATATATGTGGGCCCATCGTAAGAATTGTGAATCACCACAGGTCCTATGGGTTCTAGTTCTACAAGCTTTTACCTGGCTTGTCGATTATTCGTCTACAAGTCCGGTCGATCGCTGCTCAAATAAAAGTAATACTGTTATGTCTTGATCGAAAGCAGATAAATCTATGCTGAAAGTTTTCGAAAACAAAATACTACTGAATATATGTGGGCCCATCGTATGAATTGTAATTTGTATACAGACAACAACGCGTCGGTATCCAAAAACACATTTTGGGGATGAAAATGGCCCAACACAAAAATTAATTAATTAATTTAATTAATTTAATTAATTGATTAACCAAAACTATATTAGAAGTAACTGGTTTTTAAGACTTTATCAAAATGAAAATACGAAAATTTATGTAATGAAACAAATCCAAAAAAGTGTTTTTTAAACAAAAAAAATTTGAAAAATATGCCTCCTTTGGTGTCCACGGGGTATATTAAGAGGGCGTGTTGTTAATTTCTTTCTCGGCGTGAGCCCCATATTCCACAATTTCGTCTACAATTTCCTTTTGTAACAAAGTATTCTTAAAGATTATACAGTTTTAATTATATTTGTTATTGTTGAACCCATTTAAACCTTTTTTGATAGTTAATTTTTAATTGTTCACGAATTTCATGAAATTACTTTGAATTGTACTGAGTTATATTGAATTAATTGTGTTGCATTGAATCATATTGAATTACATTAAATCACATTAAATTACATTGAATCACATTGAATTACATTGAATAATATTGAATTACATTGAATCACATTGAATTAAACAACCCAAATTCAGTCATTTATGAATAATTAGCATAAATTGTAAAGATTAACTATTTATTGGTTAGCCACTTTAACTAACCTTATAATTGTAGAAATCCCTATTTCGTTACGCCCATATGTCAAGTCAGCGGGACACGGAGATGTCGTGGTCGATAACAGCGATACCACACTTTGCCAGCCGCCCTCGACCCTAAATAAATCATATAATATATGATGTAACTTAAAATCTCTTTTCCCCCGCTTTGTAACGCGAAATCCTACGTAAGAATCAGAGTCCCACAAAGTTCTTCGTAATCCCCTACATTCGTCTTGGAACCTAAGTTCTAACCACCTTCTTTGTAGAACCTAAGCTCTAGGTACATTTTTCTTGGAACATAGGTTACAACTCAATTCTTCAATTATAATTAAAAATAGCTATAAGAACAAATTCATAGCCTGAATGAAACATGGTAGAACACGCTTACACGCTTCCGATTTTCAGGCTCATTCAACTGGAGCCACAATTTAATGACGTTTCCGAACGCCATCATTTGAGAAGCATTCATCAGACCTGGCGATTAATTAATTAAATACTTGGAGTGTTCGTCAGACACATCGAGGTGACGTCCGTTCAAATAATGAGAGGTGGCTGTATCTGGGATTGAACCCGCTACCATGCAAACGATAATCGCGTGTACTAACCACCGTGCTACCCATCTATCGGTCACACAAATAGTTATAAATGTCGTTAAAAATATGTTAAAATATCAGAACCAAGTCTCAAATTATTGCAACAAAAAACTAATACAGCGCCATTCTCACAAAAAGAATGTCTTTAGTTTTATATTTCATAATTTAAATTTATTCCATATTTTAAATTTATTTCATATTTTAGATTTATTTTATTTTTTAAATTTTTATTATAATATAAATGTATTACCTATAATTACTATTTAAATTGCCGGGACAAATGTGAAAATTTAAACAATTGAAAAATGTATTTAATGTGAAATTTCAGCGCGGTATTAGAGTTCATATTGGTTTCTCTGAAGCCTTTCGTGACCTATTAGAGTTTATATGGGTTTCTCTGAAGCCTTTCGTGACCTATTAGAGTTTATATGGGTTTCTCTGAAGCCTTTCGTGGCCTTGCTCTAAAGTTTAGTTGTATTACTAACAATATTTAAGGCTATTTTAGGTAAAATTTAAAATCAATTAAGGAAATGTTTTTTGAAATATCGCAAAGTCGCAGTCATTATTGAATGAAATGTATCATTGATAGAAGGGGACATAACCTTATATTGCTCATGTTTTGTGAAGCGTACCTCATAAATTTTTACAGGGTGATACATTTACATCAATACAGCATTACTTTTATGCGAATTTGAACGTTACTGACAACTACAAACTATACAGAACAATGTAGAGTGTAATTGAAGAATGTTGTTGCTTCCTTAAAAATGCGTAAACAAAATGTTTTTCAATTCATATAATTTATGCTTTTCTCTAGAAATTATGCTTCTAGAAATTATGGAATTTATATAACCTCACTTTTTTTTTGCAATAGGAAAAAATCAAGTGCAATTAAGTTAGGGGTCCTTAAAAGCAAACGGAATTTGTAGTTTCTTGAAATCAGCGTATTGCTGTCGTTTTGACACAGCAGACATGGCTGTGTGAAAAATTAAACCATTTCGCTGAAATCAAACGGAGTTGAAAGAACTTATCTTTCGGCATAGTTCTGGACAGACAATTTCTTTTACCATTTTTAAGTAACAGTCCCCATTAACTGTTATAATACGTTGGTAACAAAACTCATCAGCCATCCTGTACAGCCTACAATTTAAAATATCGAATTGATCGAGGAATGCGTTTTCCTTTCTTTTAATCTTGAGAAGAAAACCTTCAATTTGAGCACCCACTTTTACATTTTTGTGAGGATTAGTTATCTTGAGCGAATTAAAAATCTTCGCATAAAAGTCAAATCGGGTGATAGGTTGATGTTGAACACTTGGATGAAAATACTTGGGTTCGAAAGACTCTTAATTATGCTCCCGATTTTAGTTTGCTGCTTTTAGAGGATAGATATTTTTTGGCCAGCAAAGCTCATTATTGGTGAACATTTCAACAGACAAAAGGCGAAAAATACATCTATCTTACAAGGAAATACGACTTAAGTGGACAAAGTCAGGTTTAATCATGATTATTGTTGTCCTTATTTTATGTGCAACATAATTCAAACACAAAATTCCGTATAGTTCACAAGTTATTTTAAAAAATTATATAATGTCTTCAAACATTAATGTAAACGAGAATATGTTGTTTATTATTATCCTTTACGTAATTAAGATGGATCTTTTCCATTTTCTAAGCACCATTTCAAATATATATCATATTTCCAGAATAGCGACTTCTGGCAAAACGCTCAATATCTCAAAACAACAAAATCTGAGGTAATTTTTCCCTGTAATCACAGACATATAAATGGAATACCGTTGACAGAAATCCACAAGGGTTTTCCGTGAGTCTCGCCGTGAAGGCCTTACCCACGGTGTGCAACACACTGTGCATATTACAATGCACCTCACTGGGATATCAAAGTAAAACTTGGGCTATCTAGGAAAAGGGCCTGACAATTTTGTTACTACCGCAATTGTCAGCCCTTAATTCCAGCCAGGAGATACCAAATTGATTATGCTAGTATGAAACATAATCCCCATTGGCAGAGGTGAGGCCTATCTTACCACCTTTGCTACTCTATGGGTCTGTAGCATCATCACTGGTCTTATGTGAGTAACAAAATTCAAAATATATAGAAAGCAATTGTAGTAAAATAACGGGGCGTTCCCAAAACTAGTCGATCTGACGTATAGATGGTGCCGGTAGTTTGAAACAAATTATTTTGTTGAAAAGTGGCAACCTTACAAAATATATGTTTTAAGTTTCAAAGCGGTGCCAGTATTTTGAAACAAATTATTTTGGTGAAAAGTTGCAAACTTATAAAACATATGTTTTAAGTTTCAAGGCGCCGAACCGAACGATATTTCTTTTTGAGCCAACAAAAATCAATGATCTCAATTTGTAAACATTGAAAAAATTGGTCATCGTTATGTAATTCAATGTTTCCATTTGGAAGGTCTCAGTCCAACCAATATTAAAGCCGAGCTAGATCGTACTATGGGAAGTCTGCTCCTTCGTTTACGATTGTAAAATATTGCCAAAACGAACACCGTAGTGGTTAACCAATTGAGGTGTACACGCCAGACACGGTTAAGAAAATCCACAAAATAGTATTGGTTTACCATCGGCTGAAGGTGCGTGAGCTAGCTGAAATGATTGGCATTTCACAAAATTCCTATATATCGTATATTGACAGAAGGTTTAAATATTAGAAAGCTATGCACAAGATGGGTGCCGCGCTTACTTTCGGAGCAGCTTCGTGAAGATATTTCAGTAAAGTGTTTGGCGATGTTTCACCGCAATAAAGTCGAATTTTTGCATCGATTTATAACCATGGATGAGACAGGGGGCCACCACTTCATACCTGGGACAATGAAACAGTCAAAGCAGTGGACTGGAAAGGGAAAAGCATGTCTAAAGAAGGCGAAGACGATTCTATGTTTAGGCGAGGTTATGGCGTTTGTTTTTGTTTTGATGCGATTGGGATTATTTTTATTAGTTATCTTCAGAAAAGAAAACCACCAACGGCGAATATTCAAGTGATGAAATTATGAAAAAAAATCGCATTTGGCGGAAAAGAAAGTGTTGCTTCATCCGGTTCTCACATCCACTATTGCGATGGCCAAAATTAATGAATTAAAGTTCCAATTGCTTCTTCACGCACCTTATTCGACAGGTTTAGCTCCCTCGAACTATTTTATAGTTTTAAACTTGAAAGCATGAAAACATGCCAACAAAGAAGAGGTGGAGTTTGCGGTTGATGGCTATTTAAAAGTGTTTGGCAGTTCTTATTATATTACAAACAGACTATAAAAGTTATTGAATATCGCTGGAAAAGTGTATCCAGCTAAAAGAAGATTATGTTGAGAAATAATGAAAATTGTTCTCAACTTTTGTGTGTCTTTTTTGTTAGGTCGGGTAGTTTTGGGACCATCCTTGTACTGCAGTTAGTGGCAGCGATTGATGACAACTTTAAAATTGGTCTGTTGATGCAATTAATCCTAAGTACGAATTAACGGCAGGAAAATACATGGGTAATAACTTACCTTGAAAAATTATTCCGTTTAAGAAATGTGTCTTAAGCTGCTGAGTAATCCTAGGATTCAAAATTGTTAAATTCTAAATGTCGTCTTTGTTTTTAATTGAAAACCACAAAATTTTTTTTTTAATTTTTTGACCCCTTAAGCTGTTTTTTCTTATATTTTTATCAATTACTATTTTTTTATTTAATTTTTCGTTAAATGTATGTTTTCGAAAAAAATTTAAATCCAGTGCATAAATTAAGAGCGACACTTTACACTACCGGAAACCCGCTATAACACGCAGACTCAGGAAACAGTTTGCGAGCAAGACCACTTGGAACCAGTCTAAATTGTCAACTAAACTGGCGAGCGTAAAAAGTGTTAACATTAAATCTTTACCTGCGTATTATTAATTATTTTTTGATTTTGCAAATGATTCCATCTAGTTAGAGTAAGTAGTGAATACCCGGTAACAGAGGAGTAGAAAACCGTAGTATAACAAGCATCTTCAATGGTAGGCAGTGCTAATTGCGGGATCGTTAGCTCGTCTTGGACTAAAGTGCGAATTAAAGGTGACAAAAATAAAATGCGACAGCACAGCAACACAGTCTACAAATTGCATTGGGAAAAGAGAGCACACAGCACGATTTACGGGCATGGAATTCAGCAATGAATTTGTTGACAATTAATTAAACTTTAATTGAGAAAATCAACGAAACGTGCTAATAAAAACCAGGTGGGGGGAACCTTCGACTTATCTACAATATATAGTACGATTTAAATTTTCGGTTTTTATTAATTATTATACAAGAAATTTTGATTTGCTTTTGTATTTGTTTGATATTTTATTGACATTTCATGTTATGACAAATGCAGAATTTACTTTTTTCACTTGTATTATTCGTATTTTAATTTATTTGTATTTATTCATTTCAATCTTTAACTTTATTGATTTCGAAGGTTTATGTGAAATCGACAAAACGGAAAAGTTTTAAAAAAAATGTATTTTTTCCCAAAAAGTTTAAAGCGAAGGGGATCGTTTCGTATGCAGCACCTAACAGTTAAGACACAGTTATAACCCGCAATTATGAATAAACCGAAAAACCGATTTTCTTTGTCGAAAAATAAAAACACTTGTTCCCTGTTGTCGAAAATACAACGTAGACTTTGTTGGTTCAATCAAATATACCGCATTTCATATGATCACAATATTTGCTTCAATATCATTTGTCTTGAAACAATACAAAACAATCCTGCAGGTGAATGAAAACCGAAGTTCACACACTTCTCTTTACAAAAGCACTCCCACCCTGTCCTCATACCGTATTCCGTACATTCGTTGTGTCGCGTGATTATTGCCGTCCGACTGTGTTTGCGAACGCTATCGTTTGAGACTCAAAAACGTTTCTAGATTTACTGTAAGTCGTTTGTCGCTTTTCTGTGGTTTACGGTTTACTAGGAATTATAAGCTTGATTAGTTCTAGCAGAGCAGCAGTTGCACAGAAGAATGCACCAGAGCCAACAAATTTAAATAGAAAACTTCACCACTCACTACTTTTTGCTTCATTAAATGCAGACGTAGGTAGAGCAAAGCTTTGAAGGTTTTTCCCAACAACTTTAGATGAGCAAATATAACGTCGATATTTCATAATAGGCTGTTTAATGTTGAGATATCAACGAATTTATGATATTTAATTACTTATTAATTATTGACGAAATTTTTAAAAGTTTAACTTTCACTTACACATCTGGTGGAAATGGTAAAACATGCCTCATTTGAAAACCGTAGTTGACCACTTTATGGCATCTTTCAAAATGTAGACTTGCCCTGTAATGCGTAAACAGCGCGTCATTATTTATATATGTACGTCCCTATTAATGTTTTTAATTGGGAATTTCTTTTCTGACACTTCCAGGAATATGATCGTTTTTCATTCCTCCAGTAAAGATAAATTTATGCGAGAATGTCTAAAAATGTTTTAAATTGGAATTTCTTGACATTTCCCGGAACATAACAATTTTTCATTAAACCAATCCACGTAAATTTGTGTACAAATTTCACAAAAATTTCCGCATATATAAAGTATAATAAAAAGAAATTCATTATTTTTCCAATAGATGGCTTAGTAACCTGTACCACGCGTTGCATAAGTGCGATAACGTTACGCTACATGACGTGAGAAGGAGAACATTTCATACTCAAAAAAGTGCTCAAACAAATTTAAGGTTACTTGACTCAGTATTGTTTGAGAGCGTTTTATAGATGCAAAAAAAAAGTACACTATTTAATAGTTGTTTTCTTTGATAAAGGTAAAAACGGAAGACAGGAACCTGAAAATATGAATAGCGTTCATGGTCCTGATGCTGTAAAAGCTAATTTTTTTGTGTTTCATCGATTCCATATCGATAATTTTGAGATCAAAGATGCATCGCTTTCTGGAAGACCATCTGTCGAAAATGTCATCAAACCCGACTGTTTTGTAAGCACTTTTTCGATAGCCCAGGAGCTAAAAGTTGCAGAAAAAACACTTGGAATAACTTTGGAATAACGGTGGATACAAAAAAAGCTCGATATGTGGGTGCCGCGTGATCTAACGCAAAGAACCTTATGAATCAAATTTCCATTTAAGAATCGCTGTTGAATCGCAATAAAATCGATTCATTTCTGAAGCTTATGGTGACTGGTGATGAAAAGTAGGCCATTTACAATAACGTGAAGGAAAAACGACAGTAATTGGATCACAGTGACCCTGCGCAAACGCTGGTCATGCCAGAAAGATTTAGCTGTGTGTTTGCTGGGATGGGCAGGCAACCATCTACTATGAACTGCGCCCAATTCATAATTCGAACTTGCATTGTCAACAATTAGACCGTATGAAGAAAGCAATCGACCAGAAGCTGTCAATTTTGGCCAATAGGAGAAGAATTGTGTTCTATCAGGACAATGCTAGGCCACTCACATCGATAGTGAGTGAGTGATTTATCGTAAATCGACCATCCCGGTTTTTTGTCAGTATGATTAAGGGTTTCTGTGAGAAAGATATAATGAAATTATCGACAAAATGGCGAAAAGTTATCGAACAAAAAAAAAAAAAAACTGCGCATATGCCATGCAAAAGTAATGGACACCTAATATTAGAACATTTTATATTATGTAAGAGAAGGCACCGTTTTTGACCCGCTCAGTTGTGGGGCAATGAACTATCCTTGAACTATGGACCCAATGGGAAAGAACTTACTCATACAGTTTTAATATTTGACCAGCAATTTTTTGATTTCACAATTACGAGCAGTATACTTCAAAATACTAAAGATAACTAAGTGTAATATGTATGCGAAGAATGCGTTTTTCTGATACTGAAGTCATACATTGTCTACGACATTGTGGGCTACAACTCATGTTGGAGTATACTTTGTGACTGTTCACTTATTGGTATCAAAAACCTTTTCTAAATACAGGTTGGCCCAAAATAATCACGCTATCGATCGATATAACTGCCACGAACTATCTTCTTTGTTGGTGCTATTTGTACAGCCCCGCGTTTATGTAGACAAGCCATGGCTTTTATTTTAACTCCAGACCAAGACATTAAAGAAGAAATGACAAATCTATTGCCCAAAATAGTAAAGAATGCATTAAAATGCAATACAAATATGCATTAGCTATGACAACAGCCACTTGGCAGGTAATATTTTTTCATTTTAACACTGGAATTTTTTTGCCTCGAAAGATGTTTTTTCCTTTTCTAAATTTTCCATCGTCATTCCGTTTTACGACATTGACTAAAAACGAAATGCTTCAACGGAAATTTTAACATTTAAGGCTAACACAGGGTTGTTTAAAGTAAACTTTGGGAGTATTTTCTCCTGTCATGTAAACGAAAAATTATTATGATAATTATTTTATATATGCTTATCCATTTTTCGTTTCAAGTGAAGCTAAATAAAACATACATTAAGCTATGATTTCGATGACATTTTTATTTCATTATAATGCTTGGATCTTGCCTTTATGTATGAAATTCAATTTTGTTTAAATGAACGCCTCCGGATTGGTTGCAGCAATGGATCCTTTTGCAAACTCAGGATTTAAAACCTGTTGCTGTAGCACCCAATCAGCATATCCAAGGTGTTGAAAATAACCAGCCGGCTTTAATTGTTGCCTGAGTTAGACTCCAAATCCAAATACAAAATACGCCATAATGAGCAGTAAGATTAGCCCAATCGCTGAGAACGCCGTGAAATCGACAAATTTGGATTATCCGCCATACTTTCATTGACTGAAGCACAGCAAAGTGCACGAAAAGTGTCCACTTTTGAATCACACCTTTTGTAGTAAGTTTTAACCATTTTTACACATTCTTCGATTGTTAAACGATCCATATTCGTGACTAGTACTAAACAGCTGACAGCCTTGCCAGACCGGTGGTTTTAGAACTACTAAATGAATAACTCTGTACAGTGCTTTACGTCATTTTATATCATATTTTATGTTGTATTTATGTTATATTTTCGAGCAAACACTTGTGCATCCTGAGGTAAATTCTGAACTGTATGGGAAATTTCTTCGTTACTAGATCGATTTTGCCAAATTTCGAACTTAATTTGTCTGTGAATATGAGCTATATTTATGTCAAATTTTAGCTTCCTAGATAAAGCGACATAACGTTTATAGTTCTTTCAACAGACACGGGGACAGAGAACGGACGTCATATATGTTATACTTTTTGGAGTCTCAAATGAGTCTTATTACGAAGGGAATGACAAAATTAATACCCCATCCTATGGTGATAGGTATAACAACATACGCTCTGTATAGCGTAGATTTCCAATTGTATAGGGTGGCGCATAAACAACGTTAAGATTTGATTAGTGAATACATTTTATGTTTAAGTCTTTTGTTTCGTCTCTTTACAGAATTAATTTAGTTAATACTTGGGAAATTTATAATGGAAAGGCTCAACACAGAACAAAGAACCAAAGTTGTTCAATTTTACTTTGAAAGTTAGCATTCGATTATTCAGAACATATCGAAATTTCTTTCATGTTCGAAATGCTCCTAGCGCTCCAACAATTTACCGATTGGTTCAGCGTTTTGGGCAACAAGGGGCTGTCTGTGATCTTCCGCGTGCAGTTCGATATGAAGTGACCATTGCTCGAGTGCAAGTAGTATTGAGGAAAACCCCGAAACTTCCACCAGGCGACGTTCTCAGCAGTTAGAGATGTCTAGGCGGTCTTTGCAAAGAATTTTACATAGGTTACATCTTTCCCCATATAAGATGCAACTCGTGAACAAGTTAAAACCAAATGATGCACAGAAACGCATTCAATATAGCCGCCGTTAACGTTACTTATGCGCCACCCTTTATAATAATCGAAAATGTCAACTGCCGAAATTTGCTTTATTCGGCTGGATGCTAGATGTTTATTGAAGATACTTTACAACGAAATGTATTGTTTTCGATAAAAAAAAGTTTTGTTATTTTTTTACTGGTCCATCACAATAACGGTTGACAATGGTTTGAAGCTGTCATCCATAACATGTTTATCAAATTACAATTAATTTACTTTAATAATAAATGAACAACAGAATATTGATACCAAAAATTAACAGCTTATTAATATTGGACCAGAGTACAATACCAATAACAAAATATGTTTAGGGAAATTGCGTATTGATGTGAAGTGGCCTAGCGACTGGCTACTGTTGATTCGAATTGGAAGACGTATTCGAATTCTTTTGTTTGTAACAAAATATTCTTGCTATTATTAATAGTTAATGCAAATATGTGATACGTATTCACACCATAAATATTTATAATAGACGTGATGGTAAATATTGATATTATTTATAAAGATTAGCATACATGAAAATATTATTTCTTGTCTTATTGTGCGGTAAATTATAGCAACGGAAAAGATATACTTTTCCGTATAGGCTGATGAAAACAGATATAAGAGAGATGTTATTATATCTGTATTACAGGTCTGCTTTACGCAGACTGCTTTATTTGGTGGCAGAAATCTATAGACGTCGAAATTATATCTATGTACGAGTACGTGGTTTTAAAAATTATTGAGGTAGGAATCAATGACCTTATGTTTGATGGCTTATGCAACATGCAAAATATCATCAAATTATTATACAGGGTGGCGCAATAGAACGTGCATATTGCATCATATTTTTTTGCGGGGTAGAAAAGGCGCGGGCGGGGGGCGCCTACATCGTTGGGTTGGCGGGCTCATGGAGTTTTAGTCGCTATGAATCACTTCGACGGGAAGCGTCTCTCTCTCCTTCATATATTGCTACTAGGCGACTATATTGTGCTGAATATGGACTACGGCGAATTAGTGAAGCTCCGAGTGCTAATTTAATTAAAATATGGGTAAAGAGTTTTGAAGAGACTGGTTCAACATTTAAACCACAAGCAAATGGTCGCCCAAGAACATCTAGGACCGAAGACAATGTTGAGAGAGTTATGGAGTCAGTACGAGGAAATCCACAAATGTCGACTCGCAAGAGATCGTCTGTCTTACAAATATCGCGACGAAGTTTGCAACGAATTTTAACATTGGATCTTAAACTGCATCCGTATAAGCTGCAATTAACACAAGAATTGAAAGAGTCTGACTTCATAGCAAGGCTCGCATTTGCTAATGAAATGCTTAATCGATTTTCCAATTTTGACAATATCTTTTTCTTTGATGAGGCTCATTTCCTTATGAATGGGTTCGTAAACCGTCAAAATTGTCGTTACTGGAACAGTGAAAATCCCGAAATCAAACACCAGAAACCATTGCATAGTCCTAAAGTGACAGTATGGGCAGCAATCTCTGGCAGAGGAATAATTGGTTCTTTTTTCTTCGAAAATGCCCGGGGGCCAAAACGTCACGGTTAATACGGAACGCTATGTTGAGATGTTGAACGGATTTTTGGCTCCAGAAATTGAAAGTTCAAGAATAGTGAATTCCAGAACTTGGTTTCAACAAGCTGGAGCTACCTGTCACACATCAAATGACTCCATGGCGGTGGTGAAGCAGATGTTCCCTGGCAGACTGATTTTGAAAAGAGGTGATATCCCATGGTCCCCACGTAGTCCATACTTGACGCCTCTTGACTTTTTTTTTGTGGGGATACCTCAAACACAAAGTCTACAGCAATAATCCAAGAAACATCGTTCAGCTCAAGGGGAATATCCGTGGTGAAATGGCAGCCATTACACCAGTATTACTGAAGAAAGTTTTCAATAATTTTCGTTTGCGGTTGGAGGAGTGCCGTCGTAGAGAGGGTCACCATTTAGATGATGTTATTTTAAAAAAAATAAACTCCATTTATTACTCTACAATGCCTTAGATTTATTTTAACCATACCTTTTGTATTTATTTTTTAATCTATTTTTTAAATATGCACGTTCTATTGCGCCATCCTGTATCTGTATCAAATAATTACAAATAAATAATGTCTAGGTAAAAATAAGCGTTGATTTTGAAAACTGGTACTAAGATATTTCGAGAATTGTACTGAAATGGTATTCGTTTTCCCGCGCTAAATACATGCAAATTCTGGAAATGGAATTGTCCTCAAAAGGAAAGTGTAAGGGAAAATTTCGGTATTTGAGACTAATACAGGGTTGTTTAAAATGAATACTGGAGGTACTTTACATGACAGTTATTCGATAAGGGAATTTTGAAATTTGTGCGTTATGCATGAAATTTAATTGAACAGAGAAAGTAAAGCGAAAAGAGGTAAGTTCGGCTGAACCGAAGTTAATATTCTCATCCACATGGATTAGATATCAGACTGTCGTACACAAAGTATCAATTCATAGTTAGAAAAGTGGATCCGTCAAAAAAGAGCTCTACTCCACTCTGCTCATTTTTCCCGTAAAGATTGTTTTTTTTTATAGTTATTGCGATTCATTGAAAAGTTTCTTGGCTTTTTAGATATCTACCATACGTAGTCTTTAATTAATGAAAAAAGATAAAAATATTACATAAATTCTGAGAAAGGACATTCTTCAAGTTTGAATTTAACCCTTGTATGAGTAAGTTTTTCCTATTCGATTGATTTGTCTCAACCATTGCACTTTAAAATCACAGCGTCAAGGACGACGTACCGAATAATTTTTAATTAATTAACAAATAGTAAAAATAGTAAAACAAATTCTGAAAAAAGGTGATCATTCTAAAGTTAAATTTAGCCCTTGTATAAGCAAATTTTCTTTTTCATGTTAAACCAATTTGTCTCTTTTGTGACAGGTTCGAGCCATAGCGTAAAGAATGGATTACCGGCTCAATGCTAGGTAAATGAGCGTGTCATGAATATCATTTTCCTGTATATAACATATCGAATTTGCCCGGTTTTTAAGTGAATATTCCTTTTTTTGTAGAATTTTTCGATAGTCACGCCTACAGTTAAGACGGTTTGACGATTCTTTAAAGAGTTTTTAACCTGTAAGGACCCACTCCTTTATCTATTGTAACTTTTGGTTGATGAGTAAATGACGCATTTTTTGAAAATAAAACAATGAAATTGCGCATTATTGCAAACCTGTATTCAGTCCTTGTATGGGCTACTTTTTTCATAATGGATCGATTGCGGCCACATGTGCTGAGAGGACTTCGTGCAAACTTACGGCCAGGTAAGTGGATTTGTCAGACACGTCCTCTTAAATAAAAACCAAATTCCGTTGCATATCATGAATGCAACATGATAAAGATTCTCACATTCAGTGAACTTACACGCATTCTATTACTCACACAACGAGACCTACAGTTTAACAACGACACCGATCTTCACAGTTTGAGAAGCATTTACAAGACTTGTCGATTACTCTTCTACTCAAAGTGTGTGTCTGACAAACATCGAGATGACCACCGCTCAAAAACTAATAGGTGGTGTGATGGGTGCACCACAAAAGTACAGGGTGGGCCATAAGGGTGTTGGCGGTTTAAATATTCAATTAAAAAAAACTACGAAACATAAAAAAATATATTTGTATTTTTAAAAAGTAGAAGCATGGGAATTTTTAAGACTTAAAAATAATGTTGTCCAAATGGCTTACCTCGGCTGCTTGACACTCTTGGCACCGAAGTCGCAAATTTTGGAAAACTAGTTGAAAAGTTGTTCTAGGTATTTTGTTACTTTCCTGAATAATGTTCCTCTCAACTGCTCTAAATTGGTCGGATTATTCTCGTAAACTACCGATTTGAGGTAGCCCCATAGAAAATAATCGCATGGAGAGAGATCGGGGCTACGTGGGGGTCATTCAATATCCCCCCTTTTTGAAATGAGTTTTCCAGGAAAAACATTTTTCAGCAGCTCTATGGATACCCTAGCCGTATGACATGTGGCCCCATCCTGTTGAAACCACATCCTGGAGGTATTGCCTAGAAGTTCTTGCAAAGCTGGCACCAAAAAGTCTGCTAGCATGTTGCAATAATTGTTCGCTCTAACCGTCATCGCATGCCCTCTTTCGTCCTCAAAAAAGTATGGTCCAATAATACCGGTTGACGTTATCCCAGCCCACACGACAAGCTTAGGGCTGTGAAGTGGACGTTCATGCAAGCGTCGGGGATTAGTCTCGGACCAGAACCGACAATTTTGCTTGTTCACATGGCCATTAAGGTGAAAATTGGCCTCATCACTAAAAATCACGTTGTTGAAATTGTTGAACCGCTCCAGCATCAAATTGAAAAAGTTAAGTCGGTTATTGGCATCATCGGGTTTTAATTCTTGGACTATCTGAATCTTATAAGCCTTCAAATGCAAATCACGTTTCAAAATTCGTCGTAAAGTTGTTCTTTTGACATCCAAAGACTGACTTCTCTTACGTGTTAACAGTTGCGGATTTCGCTGAACTGAAACACAATGTCGGCTGATCTTGCAGAAACTGGGCGACCACGAACCGTAATTGATACTGTTGAGCCGGTTGTTTCGAACATTCTGATCCATTTTCGTATCACATTGGCGCTTGGAACTTCACTTAAATCGTGTAAACCGTGTTCATGCCGATACAAACGTCGTGCAGTAATCACTGATTTATTGTTTTCGTAATACGCTCGGACACAAAATGCACGCTGCACTCCCGTGTACGGCTCCATGGCGACTAAATTTCCAGGAAGCGGCGCAGCGAACAACATATCCCCCCGCCACTCCGTGCGCGCGTTACCGAGAAATTGAAGAATTAAATCGCCAACACTCATATGGCCCACCCTGTATTTTTGTTTGGAAAAATATAGGCCCTGCCTACTTTGCTTCTACCGCTTCAAAGCCACTGGTAACTTAGAAATCAGCTTCGTCTAGCGCGCCAATATGTGAATTAAAAAGCCTAACCCATTGTATCGGCTAAAGTATGCTTAATAATTGATTTTATTTTCAAATTTCGTTGGCTTATATTTAAACATAACGGTATTCTTAATCCTATTTTCTTATGTCCTAATTTTACATTAGAATAGACATATTCATGCATAATATTCATATTCACTCATGCATAAATTGAGTGAAATTCATCTTAGAGATGGTACTATTTAAAGGATGGTAAAGTACCATAAAGAGTACTTACTGTACAGTGTCTATATCCGGGATTGAACCCGCAATCATGTGAACGATAGTCGGGTGTACTAACCATCCTGCCACGGTTGGCCAGAAATTCCCTCTAATCGTACACTATTAAACGTTTTTTCCAACGAAAACGGGTATTTTTTTTTTAATATTTTTCGATAATTACGCCCAAAATTTGGTGGTCCCTAAAAAAATTATATGAATATGAAGTACGATGATTCCCCTAGTATCTATGCAATACCACAGTGTATTGTTTTTAATTAATGGTGAAATTGTATTTTTTTTTTCAAAAAAAATCTTGAAGAATGGTAATTTTTCTAAAGGTGGGTTCAGTAATCGTGTGGGCAAGCTTTTTCTTACCGAACCGACTCATGGTCAGTTTCAAATTTAACCCGACCATAAATATGAGATATATTTGTACCAAATATCATCGTTTTAGCTAAAGTTGTGTTACCTAAGAGCAAAAAATAAAAGGGGAAATATTTCTTTTATGTCGCCATATTCTCAACAACATTTAAAAGTAAGCTAGCAATTACAAATTTAGTGACGCAACACAATTAGAAGATTGGAATGTCAGCCATATAACGGTATAACACACAATTTAATCAGCTGAGCTAAAGCATTTCAAAAATGTCAAAAGTACCATCTGTGTGGAATAAATGGAAATTAATTTCTTGGTAATCTAACAAATGCTTTATGTGATCTCAGCTGAGTATTTCAAGCTCTTATAAACGAAATGACGAAACGAGTATATATCCACATCCAAAGAGGATGTAAAGATCACAATAAAAATCAATTTCAACAAGCATCAGCTGTTTCCTGTTTTGTTTACATCCTCTCTCTTTTTACCCGGCTCTACTTATTTCCCATCGAGAATGAACAAGTGACGAAATTGAGCGGAATAAAAACGGATTCTCTCGTGAAGAGGTAAATTTTATAAAAGAAAAAAGTAAACACAAACAGCTGGCTGACAATGTGAAATGTAAACATATGAAAATATAATTATCAAACCTATTTATTATTCCAACGTATACATATAATAGAATTTTTATGCCCTTGAATCATTTGCTTATAAATACTTACAAATATAGATTTTTAAGCCAGAACCTGTAAATTCTCACCATACTCTCAAATTTCTTCTCGTATTGCAAGTTTTTGCAAATTCAAAAAAACGTAATGACAAAGTTGACTAAAACCAAATTCTATTTCAGAACATACCATCCTTGAGGAATAAACGTATTCACTCTGTAGTAAAAACATCTCTGTGACAGCATTCCCAGACGAAATTTCTGCACAGAACTGCATGCCAACCAAACAAAGCTTATCATAAAAATAAAAATAATTGCAAAGCGAAAAGCGTGGTAGACGTTCTGAGAGAAACGACATAATTTATTCAATATTTTGCATGCTCTATTTATTTGTATTTCAGTTGCAAAATGTTTATAATGTAATTAATAATAATACGGAATTGAGGGAATTGAAAAACACCCCCATATAAAGCAATCATAAATTACCTGCACCGTGTTGCTGATATCAGCAGCCGGAGTAACTTTTAGTGAAATTTCTTCCAATGTTATTTCACACATTTTCAGAAATAAATTACAGTTTCATTGAGTTAACTTGTTTATTAAACATTCATTAATTTAATATATCGAATTTTCTTCAACACGATAATGGATTTTGTTTCCCATTCTAATCTCACTCTCGGTAACGAGACACACATTCGTTAATGGCGATAACCACCAAAATGCCAACATTTGAATTCAAATTAACTTTTCACTGAGTTGCTGCATTTCCGATTTGCAGTTGTCATTTCATTCAGAAGAAAGTCAATTTCCATAAATTTTCGTTAAGAAAAATTAACTCTTTAACTTATAACAATTAATTGAAATCATTTTTGGCATTTCACCGACCTGATCGTTTCACTCAAAAATTAAAACTGAAAATCATAAAAAATACGATCGGAAAACAATATTTTCCTGCCCGTTCTATCTAATTTGTTTTAAATACTTTGTGAAAATGGAAATTCAGAAATATTTTAGTACAGCACGTCATCAATAAACGTTTTCGTAGTATCTTTTTTCTAAGTTAGATAATTATTTAATTATGAACAATAACATCAACAATTGAAATGAAGGCAAACAAAAATACCACTTGAGATTGTTTAAACAAATGAGATCAAGAACAAGAAAAATATAAATCATTTGCATTTAATTTAATAATGTTTATAATTTTGAAGGAAATTTATGTATGTGCTGAGGATTTAAAAGAATTTGGAAAGTCTGTTAGACAAAAAATGGAAGTATTTTCTCCGCCATAATTTCCCACATCAAATTTATAAGTCACCTAAAGCAACAAATTGTACATTCTATGGCGTTTCAAAATCAACGTCCTTAAAAACATGTTTCATATAAGCTTATTGTGGAAGCCTTTTCAGGCTGGAACATGTTCATCTATTAGAGCAATATGAATCATAAAACGCTACTGCTGCATTTTAACACGCTTGGTCGTATACCGAAGTCGGTAAGCTAAAGATAACTAGCACATATATGAACATGTATTTATTCATGATGTACAGTTTGTTTTCCTTATATATCTATTAAGGATTTTATTCAAAGTAATATAAGTGTTTTTTGGTCTTAAAGGCTTAATATTACTGTATGATGAACAAATAAATAAATAAAATAAAAATGTGTTATTAAATATATAAATGTGAGTGGTTCCAGTTTTAGTGTTGGAAATCAACACTATACGTCTGGCATTGCCACACAAATGAAACTTTTCTCTTGAAAAAACATAGTACTATCCTATAATAATAGTACTATAGCAATAATAAAAAATGATCACGAAATTTGAAGTCAAATAAGTCATTTGTTTAGGAGGTACTAGAAGAGTCAAAATTACTTGTCCAACTTTCCTCAAGTTTCACGGACAATTATAATTCAATACAATGGATTAAACTGTAGGTTACTGTTACTAATGAATAAAAATTGCAGATGAAAGATTGAACTTCGAAAAATCGGGCAATTTTATGGGAGATACCAGAAGGGGTGTGACAATACGCTCTGTTTTCATTCAAAGACCGTATTTTGTCAAAAGTTCAAACAGCACCAAACTCAGTACAATAAAAAAAATATGAATCTAAAATTATATGTGTTAAATCGGTCATTTGCATGGAAGGTACCAGAAAGGGCGTGGTTAATCGGTTACTGGGAATAAATTGAATTTCGGAAACGCAGTATCGCGATGGAAATTTGCTTCAAAATTCAAAACAAAGTTATCATAGTGCCAGCCTATAGGGAGTTATCTCGAAAGGATGACATTAGTGGTCGCTACGAAAATATTGGGTTGCAAAATAAACTTCAATGCACAAAATAAAAGTAAATGACCTTAAATAGGCATCAAAAGTGTTGCTCAGAAAAAACTGATTATAAGGATTATCTCCATACTCAAGCCTGAATGACCAGCAAATTTGTAATAAAAATATTTTTAAAAAAGTACTGTGATTTTTCGACCTACAAAGCCAATAATAGACTTTTAGTTATGAACAGCTGAAGATTAATTTCAAAACGCATTTTTTAATTGAATCAGGCAGTAGCAAAAGCAAAATGTGAAAGTTATAAACATTTTAGATAAATTTAATAAATTGAACTCATCACTATCAAAAAGGCACTTACCTTCATAATCAATAATTTGACTAGCATCCATCATCCATCCATCGAACTAACAAGATGATACAAAGGTAGCAATTGTCTCTACAATTGCTCTTTGCCATGCTCTGCTATAGTATCTTTTCGCTCTTTTATCACTACCACACAATTTGCACTATAACTGCACCTCCCAATTTTGTTCGTTTTCTTCACACCACACACACTTACATGAACGAGTGTATGTGTGTGGCGGACACTTGTTTGCTTCACATTAAACATTTCGCCTAGATCTTGCATTGTTTTCCATACAAATTTGTGGAAACTTCACACTCAATTTTCTTAATGTTAATACGGTGTATCTGTGAAAATTTAGCATATTCTAGTTGCACAGTTGATCAGCTTTATTGTGACGCGAAAATTGAAACAATTTAAAAACTTTTAAACTGTGTTCTCGGCTTTTAAAAGGAGGGTATTTCTTAGAAACAGCGAACCGGAAAAAATTAAAGTGCAAACTGAAGTTTAGTAGTTAACAGTGTTGCCAGTAGAAATATTTCACGAAGGCACTTTTCTAGAAGAGAAGTGTCTTCGATGTCACTTTTCTATGTGAAAGTATCTTCCAAATCACTTTTCCATTTTATACCAAATTTTTCTGGAAATTCTACCAAATTCGTTTGAAACCTACCAAACTGTATCTATCTAAAAAAGTTAAAAACAAGCGTAGTACTATGCTAACTTTTCTTGGAGAAACACCATGTAACAAAGTGCTCGCAAAATTTAAAGTTAAATTTTTCCACCGAGCAATACTGTTTTTCCCAAGGAAAATTTTTGTATTTCTCAATGGTTGCACTCATTTTTCAAATCATTGCACTCAAATCGGATAAATGTTGCCACTTACTTGTTGTCATTTATTGTTTGCCAAGTTATTGTCATATTTCTGGCTGCAAGTAAATATATTACAATAACGACTTTGGCGATATTTCACCGCAATAAAGCCGAATTTATGCATCGATTTATAACAATGGATGAGATATGGATCCACCACTTCACACCTGAGACAAAGGAGCAGTCAAAGCAGTGGACAGGAATGGCAGAATCGTGTCCAAAAAAGGTGAAGACAGTTCCATCTGCAGGCAAAATCATGGCGTCTTTTTTTTGGGATGCGCATGGAATTATTTTAATGGATCATCTCAGAAAGTAAAAACCATCAACGACAAATATTATGCTAATTTGTTGCATTGTTTAGGCGACAATATGAGATGAAAAGGCCGCATTTGTCAAAGAAGTAAGTGTTGTTTCATCAGGACAATGCTCCACTGCACAACTCCAATATTGCGATGACCAAAATTAATGAATTAAAATTCGAATTGCTTCAACACTCACCTTATTCGTCAGATTTAGCTCCCTTGGACTATTTTCTATTTCAAAACATGAAAAATTGGCTCGGTGGCAAAAGATTTGCCAACAATGAAGAGATGGAGCTATAAAATAGCTACAGAAGCTATTGAATATCGCTGGAAAAACTGTATCGAGCTAAAAAGAAATTATGTTTAAAAATAAAGAACATTTTTCTCAACTTTTGTGTGTGTTATTTGTTAGGTCGGCTAGTTTTGGGATCGCCTTCGTTCTCCCATGTTCGAAAAGACGTTATAAAGTTAAATTTCTTATGGGAATTCAATCAATCAGCTGTTTGAATATTTCCGAATACATTTTTTATTTGCATTGCAAACCGACTGCTGCCAAATTAATTAATTTCGATCTAAAATATCGAATGAAAACCATATTTTGCACACAGGTGCTGGTAGTTGTATGATCAGGTTTCATTAACAGTCGAGGTCAACATGGCCCCGCCGTCAACAGTTCATACGTTGATCGTAAAGTTAGTAAAATGTCAAAAACGTTCATTAAGTAAGTACTATGTTCTTTAAACACGTAAACATATTAACATTTGGAATATTTTTTTAATATATTTATAATATCTTAGAATCCAATAGCCTGTCAAAAATTTTAAGTAATTTTAAACTGAACTTTAGGTAAAAAAGCCGTTGAAGTATCAAGACTAACTGAGCGCCCACTTGAAAAATTATTGAGTACTCAACTCCATCGAGATTTCACACCTCTAGCGGTTGTGGAAAAGATAGTTTTTCGCAATGGCCAAATTTTTAGGAAATACTTAATTTCGAGCCAATTACGGCCGAAAATACGAAATCGCATAGTTTTGTCCGATCTGAAAAAGTAATGAAGCGGAAAGAGAAACACTAATTTTAGATTTAACAAATTAGTAACTAGTAAAAAATTAATGAATTAAAAACGTTTTGTTTTTTTATATATGTGTCTGTCCAAGTAAGGTGATTTTAGCGTCTTATTTTAAAGCCGCTTTTCAAAACAGTCGAAATTTGATTTTTCTGTGGACCGGTTTTTTTTTTTGTTATTCTAATCGTCAGTGAAAGAAATTGCGTTTTTAAATGTTCTTGCATACTATCACCATCTGCATGTCAGTCTTCTATGCGCAATTTTTTCTCACAATGCACCCTGTAAAACCAGCTGACATATTCCAGCCAAAGATAATGTAAACTATAGACAAATTATTTTTCTCGGGTGTGATAACTTGCTTACGACGATCACCGAAGAGTATTATTTTGTCCTCTTTGCCAACATGGAATTTTAATAGTTTAGCGTTTTTTAACGTCATATTTAATGTAATATATTTATACATTATTGATCAACTTACTCTAATCTGCAAAAATAGTAACCAAAATGTGCAAAGCTATGAAGTAATTGTGCAAAGAGATTAATGAAGAGAGCGGAATCACAGTAATCTCTTGTCTCTCTAATAATACCAATTTTAGAAAAATAATTCGTCCATAGGTTTGAATCGTTTCTGTGAATTGTGGGATGTGTTAATAACATATCACTTAGATCGCAATTATTTCACTCATTTTCCAAGTCAGCAATAAATCAGATAAAATAATGAAGGTGAAGAAGCAGCAAATTGCTGCTACTGTAATTGTTTCCATTTTTTTGTTACCATTTGCTATTTATCTATTCTTATTTATTTATTGCCATAGGCTGAAAGTAAACATATTTGCAAGTAAATATATTTAAATAACAGCATTTTCATTTCCGCCAGGAAAAATAAAACACAGTGCCGTTGCTTCTCTGAAATTATGCCAACTACGCTCAAAAGGATGTAAATTACACTTTATTTGGGTAAAATTTGCATTCAAATAATTTATCTGTACTAATTCTTGTCAGTGTGGCAACGCTAATATTTTTCGCCTTGCAATGAACTATAATTAAATTACATGGCAACACCCTTTTATCATTTTAATAA
>JAHXMU010036868.1:0-17675 GCA_019455685.1 Philornis downsi
GATTTAAACCACAAATTTTTAGCTTGATATCTTTCAAACAGTTGAAACGAATTTATTCAAATTTAGTTGATGGCATTTTAGTAAAAAATGTCAGATTTGCAGAAAGAAAACTAGAAATAACTGAGAAAAATCGAACAAGTGGCAATACCGTCCTCTGGTACTTTCTATACAAATGATTGATTTAAACCACAAATTTTAGCTTGATATCTTTCAAACAGTTGAAATGAATTCATTCAAATATACTTGATGGCATTTTAGTAAAAAATGTCAGATTTGCCGAAAGAAAATAAGAAATAACTGGTAAACTTTGAAAAAAAAAAAAATTGAGAAAAAGACCCATACAAGTGATCGATTTAAACCACATATTTTTCGCTTGATATCTTTCAAGCCGTTGAACTCAATTCTTCCAAATATAGTTGACGTCGGGCTTAGTTCTGAGTGTGAAAATGGACGACATTACCACGCCCATTCGGGTACCTCCCATATAAATTTTAGCGATTTAGCAAAATTAAAATTGTGGATAAGAAACTCATGGATTTTGCATCACAATAACTCACCATCTCACAAGGCTAACATTTTGATCAAATTTCTGGCCAAAAACACAACAAATATCATTGGACAACCATCGTATTTACGTGGCATTGCAAACCTGAAACCGGCACTGCGAGGCAACCTTTTTTCGTCTACAGAAGATGAACAGACAATTCCTGCCAAGAACTGAAGTCCAGTTCCGAAATTTCCATTTGTTCCGATGATTGGATTACTCATCGAAAAGGCTCTAATTTGACGACGATGCAATAAATTTCAATGAATAATTAAATTGTTGTGTTTTATTGAGCAATTCCCAATACCTTTTGGACAGACTATATGTTCGAATTCCTTATTTGACTGCTGTATCGAAAATGAAACGTTATCGCACTTTTACGACAATGTTTTCCTTCTTGCGTTGCACTATCATAGACAGACATTTGCAAATCGTACCAAAAAGAGATTCACAGCTGATAGGGGTATATTTTTGTACAATCTTTACCAATTGTAGAGTAGGATGTAAGAAAACCGCAATAAAGAAACTACATTGTGGTTTACTTAGCATGTAAAGATATTCCCAAGGCCATGTCAGAAATGTATTAAATGTCTTGCATGTTATAACAAAAAGGGTTTCAATTTAAGGACAAGGTGATATTGAAGGATATTATTTTAGAAAAATAATACAATATTTTATTTCGAGAACCTTAAAGAAGAAATAAATTCGAACAACTCACGCATGAAATACGTTTCCCGTTAGGAAAGTTCATTAAACTTGTATTACTTGTTGTGTCATCTGTTGTTAGAGGGTCATTAAAAAAATATGTTTAATTTAAAGCAACAACAAGATGTGAATATAATAACATCTCGTCTACCACAGAAAAATAGTGTAAAAATAAAAATAAGTTTTAAATAATATATTTCATCTTAAATCAGTTGATTCACTCGCTCTGCCATTGCGCAAATCTCCACCATTTGGAATAACAATCTTCGGAGGAGGGCATTTATAAGCTGTAATAATGATTTATCATCACGTTTCAACAAAACTACAAAATGTCTAGACAAGAATCACATTGCATATTTCAAAATGAATGAAGTACAGCATATCTGGATTTATTCAATTCGCCGATTACTTGTTAAGTAACTTATCCTCTCACCAATTCCAATTAAAAATTGAACAGGTTTTTTGTTTTCGTTTTTTTTTTTTTTGTGCAAGCGATTAAATGATGTAAATGTTTATAATATTTTACGGAAATCTGTCGTATGAATAGAGAAAAAAACAATTGGATTGATATGCATCTCCAGATGGAAAATTTTGTGATAACAAATGGAAAGAATAGACCTGATATTGAGACACAATGACGTTTTCTTTGTGTTTATTTCCGTTCTTTTAATTAACCTATTCTAAGGAAGTTTAACGACGTTTATTTTTCCACATACGAGTATAAAAAAAAACAACACAGGTAACATATACACTGCGACACGGTGATTGTCCACAAGTTTCAATAAATGGTGAAACAATTCCTTCAGAGAAAAGCGTAAAATATTTGGGATTACGTATTGATAGACGTCTTAATTGGAATGCACACATTAAAGCTAAAAGAAAACAGTTAGATTTAAAAACAAAAAGAATGTTCTGGCTTCTTGGTCCTCGATCTCAGCTAAGCTTGGCGAATAAAGTTATACTATATAAAACAGTTTTGAAACCAGTGTGGACTTATGGAATTCAAATATGGGGCACTGCCAGTAAATCCAATACAGAAATCCTACAGAGATACCAATCTAAGACCTTACGATTAATTTGTAATGCACCATGGTTTGTTACTAATGACGCTATTCACAACGATCTTCGTGTTCCAAGGCTAAGAACTGAAATTAGAAGATATAGTGCTAAGTATGTCGAAAGATTAAGTTGCCATACAAATACTTTAGCCATATCGCTTCTTAATGATGAAGATGAAGTAAGACGATTGAAAAGACTGCAAATACTTGATCTACCATTTTTACAATAATATAATATAATGTAGAATTCACTTTATTCATTTAATTATTAAATATTATTATTTTCTTTGTATTTTTGCATATACGCCAAGTTGAATGAAGCTTGATAACGGTTATTCTTTTTATATACATTTTACAAATTTTGCTAAATGTTTACTTATAAATAGATTGCAAATAAAAGTTTTATAAAAAAAAAAAAATATGGGTATATGAGAAATTCCAGCTGTGTACTGAAAAATGCCTTTTGAAAATTTAAGTGATAGACTTTCCTTTGACAATGACGCTTTTTGCCCCTTTTGGCATCAGAAATTTAGATCTCTAGTAAACTTTGGTTAAAAAAATTTGTTTGGTGGTAAATATGAATCTCAAATGTCGTGTTCATTGATTACGCAACGTAAAACAATTCTAAAATACTATGTTATGATGTCCAAAAGTTTGGGCAATTTTTATTTTTTTCAAAAAATGTTTATTTATTCTTTATTTATTATTAATATTCTTATATTTCAATTCCACTTTATATGTTCTATGCCAATTCTATTTCAACATTTTGCCCCAGATACAACATACTTATGCCAATGTTTTTTTCTAATCCTCGAAACTTGGCGAATAATATACATTGCAGTATAGCCTTCAGAGCGCACTGCTATTCACGTTGAAGCTCTTCAAAGGAGTTAAAACGGTGTCCCCGGAGCATTTATTTAAGTTTAGGAAATATCCAAAAGTTACAAGGTGCCAGATAAGTCAAATGTGGTGGTTTTGAATCGACTTTTTTTGAATATTTGCCGAAAACACCACGAAGAGTAAATGCAGTTTGAGACGGTGCATTATAGAGATGCAATGACCAAAATTTCTCTGCTTATAAAACCGGTCTGTTTATGCGGATAACTTGACGCAAAACACACAAATAATACCCCCTCTATAATCGATAATCGATAAAAACTATGAATATAACTCTGATTTTTAACTACTTTGGCAAGATCTTTTCCAACTTACTTTACTCTTTGAAACTTGTCAAACACTTTCTTCTTTTTATTTCACACTTAGTCAGGTAAAACATGAAATTTCCTGAGTAAAAAAATAAAGCAATTTTGCATTAACCACCGACGTTTCTACCGATTGTGATTAAATATTTCCTATGTTTTCCAGAAGAGTACAATTAATGAACGATAGGAGGCACTAGCTTTCCTGATTAACAATGAAAGAAATCTATCCTGTATTAATCGAATTTATTCCAAAACTATTCATGTGATAAATTCAACATTTTCTAGAATGGTGTAATTAATAATGTATTTGAAAAAAGTTTGGCCTCATGAAAGAAACTTACAATGACCATGCCATGATAATTCAAGAAAACTGTCCGGAATAACGTTGATTTATGAGTGACTTTAATAAGACCTTTTCGGCCTTGCTTCACCTTCGGCACGATAGGTGTGTTATTTCCGAATCATAAGCCTCCGTGATCTGTGATCTCACGTAATAATGCATTTAAAAACGCGCTGATAGTCAGAAACCATCTCTTTACAAATTTTAACGTGACGGGGTTTTTCGAAACTATTAATGTTTTTGGTATAAATCAAGATTTATTGCGTCTAGGGCCTGAAATATCTTTTAAAATGGAGTTCATAAAACCGTTTGAAATGCCAACATCTTTAGGAAGGTTTCAAATTGATTCTCATCTGTTTACGAGCACTAAATCTCAGTGTTGGATTTTAGAGATATTCAATAGAAATTGATGCAGCGAATTAATAACATCTCTTCAGACGTCCCAAAATATCTCTGAATTCGATTTTTTTATAAAAAAGAAAATTAGTTCAGAATTTATATTACGGACTGCTGAAATTGTAATATATTGAAAAAAAAAAAAAACAATTTGAAAATCTTGATTGTCCGTTTCAAGTAAAATGCTCAGCCAAGAAAATCAAATATGCTGATTTAAGAAAATCTCCCAAATTTAAAGATGATTTCCAAAAAATGTGAGAGAATATGATAGTTTTGACGAGTTTTTAATCTCTTATTGCAAGAAAAAAATAATTACTTGACGAATTGTAAATGATCAAATCCGTTCTCTCCTTTTTATTGCACACTTAGCCAGGCACAACGTGAAATTTTCAGATTAAGAAAAAAAGAAAACAGCATTGATTCCTACACCTTTCATTCGATGGAAATTAAACATCCCACATATTTTCTAGAAAAGTACAATTAATAAACGATAGAGCACGCATGATCTATTGCGAAAAGTGTAATTTACGTGTGAAATATAAATAACTCAAATTCGTAATACTAACATTCGCAATTACTCTACTAATACCAATGACTTGTCTGGGAATTCGAAGATGACGAGTGGGTTTTCTGACCACTTTATAATAACGTAAGCCGAACATCTACATTATGTCCATATGTGCATTTAAATCCGACAAATCCATCACTCTTTTATAATGTGTCAGTCATTTTGTTTCACACTTAACCAGACGAAACATAATTTTGTTAAATAATAAGGAAATGAAGAAATCATATATTAATAACATTGGCGCCCTGATCGTTCTTCCAATTGCGATGCTATATCTTCCTGTTGCAAATAATGAGCAATAGGTGGCGCGTTATCTATTCTAAATAATAGCAGTTTACACATGAGATACAAATGACACTAAAACATATTTAAACGCACTTATGCAAAGTTTACAAATGAATTACTTAAATAGCAATTTGTAGTACCAGTAAGTAAAAAAGTTATTTTGTATTAATGTGTTCCTTCAACAAACATTCACTGCCTTTTTTTCTCTTTTCCCCCTGTTTAACACTTAGGGAGACATAAAAAAGCAAGTTTCCTAAGTAATGAAGGAAGAACGCAATGGTAGATTATCCACTTTGGTATCCAACCTGTTCTGTCTATTGCGATAAGACATCTCCGTTATTCTTCAAAATAGTACAATTATTGAAAGATAGAGGGAGCGTGATGCATTCCAAAAAAATAATAAAAATAATAATTTGAGATACAAACAACTTTGCGATGTAATGTAAATGTTCTCATTTCTGCTACTAACAACAGCAACGGTGAATGAATTAGCCCAAGAAGTAAAAGCAATTGTAGTGAAAATATTTGTTCCATATTAAAACATTCATGAGACAAACATATCCTCGTCGTCCTCGTTTCAAATGTCCAATGTTACCTTGGCAGCAAAATGTTTTGGAATTGATTTCAGTAACATTAATTCTAGAATGAATTCTTTGGTAATCTTCGATGTAATCATAGTGTTGGAAGAAGTTCCAGAATTTGTTCGAAATATTTTCTCTTCACATCCAGGGTTATCCATTTAATGGCTGTCATCTGAAGTGTTATTAATTTAGTGAAAGGTTTGGCATTAACAAATACGGATTGTTTAACAATCGAAAAACGCGTCGAAATAGTTAAAACTTACTACAAAAGTGGTGATTCAAAAGTGGGCATTCAATCGAACAAATTTTTCTTCAGCGATGAAGATCATTTTTCACTCGGTGGTCACGTCAACACGGACTTGGACTTGTAGAAGCCAGAAGTGATTGTACAAACGCCATAGCATTCGGAAAAAGTGACTGTTTGGTGCGCATTATGGTCTGGAGATGTCATTGAGCAGTATTTTTTCGAAAACTACCTCAAAAAGATCCACTGGTGCAAACAATTCAGAGGCGGTCATTGTATTTCGTACACAATAGCAAGGTCCAAGCATTCTAATGAAATACAAGTTTCATCAAAATCATAGCTTTATATGTGTTTTATTTAACTTTACTTTATTTTACTTACTTTAACTATGTTTAAAAAACATTCATTTACAGAAAAATCAAATAAAACCTAATATAAAAACCCGATTAAATATTTTAAAATTCTATATAGAACTCCATTTGAAATAATATATTGCAGAACTAGTTTGAAAGATCAGATTTGTGTTCCAGTTTTGCGGGGAAAGAACCTGTTGGATTTGGCACAATCTCAAATAAAATTCTTCGATGATAGAGCCAAAACTATAATTTGTTCTTGGACAACATACTCGTAAGTAGTTTTTTAATCAATTTTTTGCAATAAAAAATTTTGCTGGGTTCATTCTTTTTGTGATGACAAGTGGAAAAAATCAATCTTAACTCCATACAAACTTTCACAACCAAATTTTTAATTTTTTGTGTTTGTCTTTTTGGTTTCTCATTCCTCCTGTTTTGCCGACAAAACTTAAATTCAATTTCCTGACTGACAATAAAAAATGTTTACTTTTCATTCAACAAATCGGTTGTGTATTAAATTTCTAATATGCATGCGCAAAATTCAGAAAATATTCACCTCAAGTTTTCTCATTGTTATGGTTATATCCAAACGCTGAGTTTTTTTATCCTCCAGTTCTGGCACCTCTGGGGTTGGAGCCAGCGGAGTTGGACTGATAATTGGAGGCAGATCAAAGTAATCATCCTCCTCCTCCTCTTCGTCCTCCACGAGCTCATCTTCGTCCTCGTAGACGGGACCGTACATCCACAACTCACTCATTTTGTTAAATTTTATTAATTTCTTTTTGCTTTAAAATTTGTTAAATTTTAATAATTTCTTTTTGCTTTAAAATTTCACAGTGAAGTAGTTTTTTTTTTTTTTTTGTATTCAAGCAAATTCTTGTATTTGATTTCTCTTCTCTTTTTCAATTTTTTTGTGGAAATCGATTGGAATTTTCAAATATTTTCAATATTATTCATATTTTAAATATGATTTATTTTGTGTGTGTGTGTGTGTGTGCTGTTTTCCTCTATGCAATCACATAATTACACACACGATTTGTGTGAAAATTTCTTTTGATTTTTATTTAAATTTTTCTTATTTTGTTGGGTTTCTTCACTAGCGCGATTTTTGAAAAATCATTCTAACACGGCCACGGTACAAGAAATACTCAAAAATAATCCTAATGTACTTGCACATAACTAGAACGAAATTGTTAGATCAGAAGAAGGCAAAGAGCACAACAACACGCAAAAAATCAAAACGTTGATTGGCATTCCTTTTATTGCTTCGTTCCGTTTCGTTTTGGCGGCAACCGAGTACTTAACTTAACAAAATAAAATGAAAATTGCCATCATCATCATTATGATAAACATTATTTTGAAAATTCCCAGACCACCATCGAATATCAATGAATATCACTTCAATCATTCGCCATCATCATCATCATTATCATCATCATCTTCGACGCCATCATCTCCACTGCATTCATCATTATAGGGAAGAAAAGCAAACAATAGTTTTCGTAAATTGTTCAAACATGAATGAACCAATGGTGGAAAACCCCATCGTGATGGTTATCAGCGGCAACAACGGGGAGAAAGAAAACATTCGAAAATTTCAAAATTTATTATTTAGGTTAAAGATAAAGAAAACTCTTCATAATGATCATTTGGCTGCATACAGACCGAAGCGATTTTAATGCCTCTCGGACCAGGGGAGCGGCTAGAAGCATGTGAATTTACTGTATCAGCCGAGGTGTGTTTGATCTTGAAAGTAATGGGATCAGTGAGTTTTAAAGAAATTTTGGCAAATGTCGCCAAATTTTAAATTTATTGTAAAATAAGGAAACATATACATATATACATATACATATATCATATATACATATATATGCTAATTGTCTGATACGTCTTCAATTCAGTATAATTTAGTGCAGTCGAATAAAAGATGCGAATTTAGGAAAACATAGGTTAATTTAGGTAATTTATATGGGAGTTACTAAAGAGAGAGTGACTATCCCATCCATTTTTAAAATTTTACATATAACGCAATTGACAGAAATATAAATAGCGTCAGTCTACTGTTTAGAGATTAAAAGCAAAAATTACAATTTTTATAAATTAATGCAATTTTATCAAACATTATAAAGCAATGCAATATGTACATAAAATACTGTGTTACTGCAATCTATTAGTTTGAAATTACAGTGCAAAAATTTCCGAAAATCGGATAATTTGTATGGGAAGTAGCAGAAGGGGTGTGGCACTGTACTCTATGTTTATTTTTTTGAACTAAGTTCATCGTGACCCATAGATTAGGTAAGGTTAGCTCAGTGTGGCACTCTGAATAGACAGACTCACTTAGGCTGTATACAGTGCATTGTGATACCACGGAAACTAGAGATATGGATGTCCCTAGTTTGCCTCGTTCTGAACCACCTTGAGCGCCTCAAGAAGCTCTTGAGTCGGACCATATCTGTATCATCCAGATCTTCTAGGATCCTAAAGATCCCCAACTGTTCGCCAGGGCGGGGCAATTGCAGAGAAGATGTTCTATTGACTCCTCCTCCTCTTAATCCCCACAGTTCCTGCAGAAATCACTAGTCGCAACCCTTAATCTCACTGCATGTCTTTCAATCAGACAGTGTCCCGTCATGACAGATACAAGCAATGAGATGTCGGGTCTTAATAGCGACAGCAGTATGAGTGAACGCTTCAGATCTAGGCGAGGCCACATATGTCTGGATTGATTGCAGCCTGCCATTTGCAACTAAAAATTTTCTATCTCGCAGTAGAAGCTTGCAAGAGGCCAGAGGCATGCCCACGGACTCCAACTCGGCCGGAGTCTGTAAGGTTGTCCCTAGTCTTGCTAGTTCGTCTGTTCTGCAGTTCCCTGGTATGTGTCTGTGGCCCGGCACCCACATGAGGTGAATATTAAAAAGCTGAGCCATCTCGTTAAGAGATCTGCGGCAATTCAGGGCTGATGTTGATTTCAGGAAGACGGAATCCAGGGATTTGCCATTAAATCCCTGACATTGACTGTAAGAGAATATGTTAATCCCCACCGTGGTAAGGACATTATATCTCAGCCTTTCTGCCACTTCCCTAATGGCCAAAATTTCAGCCTGATAAACACTACAGTGATCAGGTATCCTTCTTGCTATACATACTTAGCCCTAGGTCTTTGGAGTAGACCCCAAAACCCACATAAGGTAAATATTAAAATGCTGAGCCATCTCGTTAAGAGATCTGCAGCAATTCAGGGCTGATGTTAATTTCAGGAAGACAGAATCCAGGGATTTAATGGGAGCTCGACAATAAGAGAATATATTAATCCCCACCGTGATAAGGACATTATATCTCCACCATTCTGCCACTTCCCTAATGGCCAAAATTTCAGCCTGATAAACACTATAGTGACCAGGTATCCTTCTTGGTATACTTAGCCCTAGGTCTTTGGAGCAGACCCCTAAACCTACCTGATCATTTAATTTTCAATACCCATGAAACAACCACACATTCTCACATTCAGTAAGCCTACACGCATTTTATTTTTAGACTCATTCAACGGGGATCTACAGTTTAACAACGACTTCGAACGTCACCGTTTGAAAAGCATTCAAAAGACTTGTCGACCACTCGACTACTTGATGTGTTCGTCAGGTACATCTCTGACTGCTTAATAAAGACTCAGGACTTAGCCTAGGTGGTAAGGTGTTGATCTGTACGGGAATAATTAAAATCATCTGATGCTATGGTGTTCAACTCTGAGGGCAGTCCAAGCCGCAACAACGTGGATAAAATTCAAAGTGTACAATCTACGCATCATTACGGGTGCTCTCTTAGTACATAAGAAACTCTAATATACATAATGACTTGCAAAATACCTTATGTGGAAAAAGAAATAGAAAAGATTAAGGCAAAACGTGGGGTCTGAATAGAACATCACTTAAATGCTCTAGTTAGAAACCTTGGTAACCCTCCCACACCTTCCATACTCAAGAGCAGCTAGTTTGTAGTCCCATTAAAAAAGTTGTTAGGTTAAACACACACAATTAGTGTTCAAAATGCTAAATGCGACGTTTAGTCTGTACTGTAAGAGCTACTAAACCACAAGCTGTCATGAGCATTTGGTTTCTAAATTAACCCTTGCCGATGCCACGTGGAAAAGAAATATATTCGTCGATGACTAGATTTAAGACGCGCATACTTAATCACACAATTAGTGTTCAAAATGCAAAATGAGACGCTTAATCTGCACTATACAAGCTACTAAACCAGAAGCTGCGATAAGCATTTGGTTCCTAAATTAACCCTAGCCGATGTCACGTGGAAAAGAAATATATTCGTCGATGACTAGATTTATAGCTCACATACTTAATCACACAATTAGTATTCAAAATGCAAAATGCGACTTCTAATCTGCACTATATGAGCTACTAAACCAGAAGCTGCCATGACCATTTGGTTCCTAAATTAACCCTTGCCGATGTCACGCGAAAAAGAAATATTTTCGTCAATGACTAGATTTAAGACTCACATACTTAATCACACAATTAGTGTTCAAAATACTAAATGCGACGTTTAGTCTGCACTATAAGAGCTACTAAACCACAAGCTGTCATGAGTATTTGGTTCCTAAATTAACCCTTGCCGATGTCACGCGAAAAAGAAATATGTCCGTCAATGACTAGATTTAAGACTCACATACTTAACCACACAATCAGTGTTTAAAATGCAAAATGCGACGTTTAGTCTGCACTATAAGAGCTACTAAACCACAAGCTGTCATGAGTATTTGGTTCCTAAATTAACCCTTGCCGATGTCACGCGAAAAAGAAATATGTATATTTGTCGATGACTAGATTTAAGACTCACATACTTAATCACACAATTAGTGCTTTAAGTGCAAAATTAAACGCTTAATCTGCACTATACAAGCTACTAAACCAGAAGCTGCCATGATCATTTGGTTCCTAAATTAACCCTTGCCGATGTCACGCGGAAAATAAATATATTCGTCGATGACTAGATTTAAGGTTTAAACACTTAATCACACAATTAGTGCTGAAAGTGCAAAATGCGACTCCTTATCTGCACTATACAAACTGCTAAACCTGAAGCTGCCCTAATCATTTGGTTCCTAAATTAACCCTTGCCGATGTCACGTGGAAAAAAATATGTATATTCGTCGATGACTAGATTTAAGATTCAAATACTTATTGTTAGCCTTCCATAAGAGAACAACTCAATAACACAAATAAAGCAGAAAGAAAGGTGCATCGAGGTGACCGCCGTTCAAATAATGATACGTGATTGTATTGGGTTTCGAACCCACAACCATATGCGTGATAACCCCGTTTTCAACCATCACGCCACGTTCAGTCGTACAAATATTTCTAACACGTCTGCTTCAGATGTTATGATGTAAGCATTTGGGCGATATATTTATGATTACAAGAAAAAACGTCTCAAGTGCAATTAAGACATAGTCCAGTTTATTCATTATTATTGTTGTGCTTATTTAGAGGCATAACCGTTCCCTTTCCAATTTCCATTCGAAAATTCCATGTAGTTCATAAATCTGTGGTCACAACCCGTAACAGCCTAACTCGAGTTAGGACACAATTGAGTTATTAGCACCATCGTATTCAGCGTATCTAAATTTATTTGCTCTAAATTTGTCATCTTTGTATCTCTTCTAGGAAGGCAATTAATCCTAAAAAACCTAATAGCTTAAGTTATTTTTCTAAATGACTGTTTTGGCATAACTGCCTAAGTCAACTTAGGATTACAACAAATATAAACATTATTTTTTCATCATTGCCTAAATCAACTTAAGTCGTTAATCCAAAAAAATAAAGAAACAATTTTATTTCCCTAACTTGAGTTAAGCTTTCATTCCGAATTACGATTTCGTTTTTTGATAAACATAAATTGAGTTAAGGTCTTTCTCCAAACTTAAAGTTTTTTATTTAATCTGGAATAATAGCCTAACTCAACTTGAACTTTTTGACTTTCTTTCGTTCAACAATTCATAAGAGCCTAAGTGTCTTTTTCGATAATATCTTTTGACTGCGAGAATAAACAACTATTTTTTGTTAACAACTAAGTAAAGAAATTCGTTTCCTTGGAAGCTGTAGCAAAGTTTTCCAAAAAACACCTTCTCCTGATTTTCAGTGAAGATTCAAAACTTTAAACTCCTGTACTGAAAATATTGAAAAACAGACTTAGGCTGTTATGGGTTGTGGCCACAGAAATAATGGCAATTTTTCAAAACAGCGATTTTTGAAAAACGACATAAAATCAGTGAATTTGAATATGAAAGAAGATAAGATCTTTATTGCCATTATTTTAAACTTACGTAAATTTCGAAAGTTATAAGAAATTTCCATAAGAACGATTTTTGATAAATTCTCTATACTTTAAAACAATCAATTCTTAGTTAAATATATTTTCCACTGTAAGCACAGATTGAAATTATATTGCATATATAGCATACAAGTGAATACACAACCACAACATTTTCATATATGTACACCGAATACACCCTCCCTTACAACTGTGTGTTCTCTTTGAGTGTAAAGCTAATTCATCATGTGCCAGGGTATTATCTGGTGCCAACGAATGAAATTTTGGCTATTTTCATAACAAAAAGAATAGAATGAAATCAAGTTCAAGTTGAATGCCGATTGACGAGAGGTACTTTTGGCGAAGAATATATATTTACATTTGCCTTGGTTGATTTACATCTGTACAATAAGCAGATACATTAGGAAGAATCATTTTAAATACTTATAGATGTCGAATCGTCACAAGCTCTTAAATTTTAAAAAAACCTAAAACAACTAAATTAGTTTGCAAAATCTGTACTTATTGGAATGAAGTTCTACATTCGAGGGGAATTTGTGGAATGATTATCACCTTTATGTATGAGGTTGTATTCATTCATGAAAAAAAGTTCCTATGCAACACGTCCAGAAGACGGTTTCCAGCTGATTCTTCACAATTAGAGGACTTGACAAGAAGTTGTTGCGCATGAGGCCATATTAACGCAGCTAATAATGAAAATTTGATGAGTTTGCGGGAAGAAGTTCTATGTGAATATTGTTTTTATGGATGAATCGAGTTTGTTTTTATTGAACAATGAATAAAGTGCTAAACAGACCTTTCGAAGATAAATCAGTTGCACTGCAAAAGATCTGTTTGAGGATGGACAACAAAAGTGCAACGTTGATTTTAGGTTTAAAGAGTACATACATTGGGTGATTTTTAGAAATGACAAAAAAAAAACATCATATGTTTATAACATCGAATCTTATTAAATATAAATAAATAAGTCTAACAAAACTTCATGGATTAATCAAATTTAATGGCGAATTTGTGAATGGAAAAAAAATAAAAATTATGGATTCATTCGCTTGGTTATATTTCATTAAAATAAACATTGTTGTGAAAAGAATTTTATTGCATGATTTTGAAGGTTTTTTTAGCATACTTGGAATGACTTGGCTTAGGTCAAATACACAACATTTTATTCCATAATTTGCTATCAGTCTGAAAGTAATTCTATGAAGCATCTCTCATCTTGACAAAAAAAAAAAAAAAAAAAAAAAAAAAAAAAAAAAAACACTGGGACAGTCGATTTTCAGTCGATTGAGCCGAATTATTCACCAGCGAAATCAGTCACCAAACAAAGAAATAGTTGATAATCATTTAGTTGGATGCTTAAATATCACCCAACCAAGCTCTTGGAGCTTCTGGCGAATCACTATCGCTGGGTGTGTCTTGGCATTGTCCTGCTGGAAAAACACGACTTTGAAGGTTTTTTTAACATAGTTGGAATGATTTGATTTAGGTCAAATACACAACATTTTAATCGATAAATTGCTATCATTCTGAAAGTAATTCCATAAAGCCTCTCTCAGAGAAAACTGTCTTTCCTATTGGCAAAACAAAAAAACTGGGACAGTCGATTTTCAGTCCATTAAGCTAAATTATTCACCAACAAAATCAATCGCCAGGCAAAGAAACAGCTGGTAATCACTTAGAAGCAAGTTCGCACTATAAGTTTAAATGCTTAAATATCAGCCAACCAAGCAACTGGAGATTCTGGCGAATCACTATCTCTGTGGGTGGCTTGGCATTGTTCTGATGGAAAAAAAAATTCCCTTCTGGGCGATTATTTCGTTTAGACGGCCCAATTGTTGACAGTACTGGTCCGAAGTAAGAGCTATTACGTAGCAGAGAGGCTCATCTTCTATCTTATATATATAAAAATGAATCGTGGTTTGTTCCGATGCTTAAAACTCCAGAACGGCTGGACCGCTTTGCATAAATTTTTGTATATGCGTCTGGGTGGTGCCCGGGATGGTTTAGATTTACAATTCGATCCAATTGGACAAAGGGGCGTGGTACCTCCCATACAAACAAAAAATTAAAAATCAATTATTTCTGCTCCTACTTACGGTATTTGAACAAAATTTGGTGCATAGGTTTGGTGTATATATCTTAAGTGCTACTGCAAATATGGGCGGGGTTGGACAATGGGGCGTGGTACCTCCTATACAAACCATAAATTAAATATCCAATATTTCTGCTCCTGTTTACGGTATTTGAACAAAATTTGGTACATCGGTTTGGTGTACATATCTTAAGTGCTGCTGCGAATATGGGCGGGATTGGACAATGGGGAGTGGTACCTCCTATACAAACCACAAATTAAAAATCAATTATTGCTGCCCCTGCTAACGGTATTTAAACAGAATTTTGTATTTCGGTTGAGTGAACATATTTTCAGTTCTTCTGCAAATATAGGCGTTTCTTATTATAATAAACCGATTGGCATGAAACATTTCCAATAAAAATAAAATTTGAAGGCAAAGCAACGTTTGCCGGGTCGTCTAGTATATAGTAGATAAATAATTGCCAATCCTGCCAAATGTCCCGGCCATTTGTGTTGGCTCATCGCTATTCTACTGTGGCCGTTTCCACTTGACGTTGTTGTAAATGATCCATTTTTCACCGCCAGTCATCATCCACTTTAGAAATAGGTCGATTTCGTTGCGATTCAGCAGCGATTCGCAGATGGAAATTCGGTCTATGAGTATAAGGTTTTTTTTTTTTTGCATTAACTCGTTAACTCGTGTGGCATCCATAAATTGAGCTTCTTTTTGTATCCACCTTCATTCAAGTGGATTTTTATATAACGTTTAGCTCCTGGACAATGCTTACATGACGTTTAGAATTGACGATTTCCATTATTTTATCGACATTTTTGACAATTGGCCTTCCAGAGCGTAATGCACCCTTGATTTAAAAATTACCGGAATGGTCGAAAGACGATACCAAAAATTGAGTGGTTTATAAGTATCAAAATCATAAGAATTGTTCACATTTTCGGCCGCCTGGCTTGCGTTTCCGTTTTTATCATAGAAAGCGGCATTTTCTCCTTGCTGGTATCATTCTTTGATGTACTCACACAAGCAACACTAAGTCAATCAATCTCAAAATTGTGTGAATATTTTTTTGAGTGCAAAATCTTATCTTTCTAAGGCCTTCAAGGGCAACCCGACCGCACTTATATAACACGAAATACAGAGATACTAAAGCCCTCTATTGGAATAATAATGAAATTATTTTTACTCTATTTTATATATCAGATATTAATCAACTGAAAAGTAGTTTCAGTATGTGAGTATAAAAAATAACTTATTTTTCAGAAAAAAATGTTGCTTTTCCGGTTGCAACGCTTCAAAAGCAAAGCGTAGTTCGAAAAAGAGTTTCAAAAATGTGATATTTTGCCTTTATCATACAGAAACATGCATATAAAGAAAAGAGGTTTCCCTCACCCTATAAAAAAATGCCGGATTTACATCTATCTGTCCTGAAAAGAAACGAATGAAAACGTTTTCCTGACAGAAACAGTAATCCTTGTCAAAGGATAACACATTTCCCAGGGACGAACACGAAAGTGTATTTTTCGGAACAAAACGTAGTGTTCATTACATACTAATCAGATTCTTCAAATGTGAAGGGGATGTATTTAGAGGACCAACAATTTTGGAATAAAATGGAATGCTTGTTCCACTTTTGACATGGGCATCCGATATTCTTGCCATTTCTTCTTTTTGTACAGGGTGGGCCAAATAAGACCTACTAATGTTAAGCACAAATAACTTTTTTATTTTTTGACATATTTATTTTCTTTTTAGTAGGTTATAATTGAATTGTTGGAAATTTATTATGGAACCCTACAGTACAACACAACGCGTTAAAATTATCGAGTTTTTCTATTCTTGTCAACGATCAATTGTTTTAACGCAGCGTAAATATCGGCAATATTTTAATTCCAGATCAGCTCCCACAGCCTTCATGATTAGGAGTTTGGTCGGTCGTTTTGAAGAACTGGGTTCAGTAGCCGACCGTTCTGGACGAGATGTCCATCGAAATATTCGCACTGAAGACAACGTGGAAACTGTGCGGCAGAGTATTGCAGATGATCCATCTGTCTCAACTCGCCATCGTTCCAGCTAATTGGGCATTTCCAGAACGACATTGCTTAGAATTTTAAAGTTGGATCTTAAGATATACCCATCCAAAATTCAAATTGTGCAAGCACTGCTACCGCAAGACCACCAACAACGACTACAATACGCTATTCGTTTTACACAATAGGTCTTATTTGGCTCACCCTGTACTTTGTGGAGCAAAAGTTCATGGTGTGAGTTCAATCAGTCAAAAAGCATAAATTTCTCATTTAATTCTGTACGGTCTACGAATAGTCTCCCATTTATGCAATGTAATGGAAGTTTATTTCCTGTGTTTTTACCTGTTAACAAATAAAACTTCTAAAAACTTACACAATATTATTTATTTCTTTCATTAAGATAGATATAGTTTATGCAATCTGTCTGCAATTCGATTAACATTCATTGCACTCACCGATTGTTTATACAATCAATAATTCCAGTAAATTTAAGCAAAATAAAAATACCTATAAAATACATATTGAAAAAGCAAAGAGATAATACGGCTGTTGATAACCAACATGTTTTATCAAACAATTAACAACTTTTGAATTCGCCGAAATGTTGCTGGCCCCTCAAAATGTTGCATAATGAAAGAAGCTGTGAAGTTGAATGATGAAGGTGATACACAATAAACAGGGTTGTTTTATTGATATTAACAAATTAAAAGCATTGATATTTTTATTTGATACTAGCCGACCCGGCAAACGTTGCTTTGCCTTCAAATTTTATTTTTATTGGAAATATTTCATGCCAATCGGTCTATTATAATAAGAAGGGCCATGGATATTTAATTTATGTTTTGTATGGGAGGTACCACGCCCCATTGTCCAATCCCGCCCATATTTGCAGTAGCACTTAAGATATGTACACCAAACCGATGTACCAAAT